>CACSLK010025438.1:482680-493347 GCA_902706635.1 Striga hermonthica
CCCTTGAAATCGATCTTCCATTCTCTGGAATCGTTCTTCAACGATGTTGTCGTTTCGCTTAGGCGGCATCGTGGATCGCTGCTGGTCTCTGGATACCAACTGATGCAGACCTTAGTAAGATATTGTCCGCTTTGGGCTACTTCTGCCACCCGCACGATTTTGTTCTTGGCTGGGCTTCAATACACACCCACCAAAACGCGTCTTACTAGTGAAGGTATCCACATCCTCATATAAGGCCTGCTTCGTTTTCTTTCAAACCCGATGTGGGATGCGCTGCATCATCCACCCCCCCTTGTGGGCCCAGCGGTCACCGCTGGCACATGGGCTGGCTCTGATACCAATTGATGTAGAGCGTAGTACAATTAGGGAAGAAGATGAGATACTCTCTCAAAGGAACACACAAATTTTTATTTCAATCGATCAAAAAAACTGATCTTTCTCATCGTCCCCATAACATACAAATAACAAAGAGAAATAAATATTTCTAATCTTGCCCCACAACTGCAAGATAATTATTTTCCTACCCAAAGTACTAATTAACTAAAGGAAATAAAATAAAAGAGTTCGAATAATAATAATAAAATGAAACCGAGTAAACCCGGAGACAGTCATATTTATTCAAATACGCAATAGCGGTCTCGTCTTCATCATAAAGTGAATTCATGTCTTCATTAAGTGTGAAGTCATGTCTTCATAGTTGTATTAAGACAACTATAAATATGATGCTTTGTGCATCATGAAAAGAACAATACGAGAGAAGAAAACAAATTAGAGAAAATATATAATCTTTATAGTGCTTTTCTCTTGTTGAGCAGAAACCATCTTAAGGCGGCTCGGATTTTAGAACGTGGAGGATACCGACGACTCTAGTAGCCGTCGGATAAAAGATACGGGCAAATATTTGCTTCTGCTACATAAAGGTTAGTCCTATATATATTTATATATGTGTTATATAAAACCACTAACAGTGGTATCAGAGCCCGTTTATTCCTCCGACGTATTTTTTTTAATGAATATATTTATGTATTTGTTACATAAAATTCTTTCTATTGATTAACTAAGTGTTAAATATAGAATGAGTGTCATTCATGAATTTGTGATCATGAAGATGACATAAAAAAAATGATATGGGAGAATAATTAGGTTTTGTTGCCTAATTAGTGTATAAATAAAGATTTTAATGTGAAGAAGATACAAATGATTTTACCAATCTTTTTATTATATCATCTTCTTTCATATTCTTTGACTAATAATAATATTTGTTATTATTATGGTGTTTAAATATTTATATGTGTTATACCACAAATACTTGAACCGCTGGACCACTCCTCTCGAACCGGGTTGCACCTCCTTGATCGTCGGTACCTGCAAAGCACGTCGGGGGTGGTCCCGGCGCGAACACTCCGACGCTCAAGTCAGTGATGGTCTAGAGAGAAAACAGCAGAGTAACGAGATAACTCGTGTATGTGTGTTGTGTAAAATGAATGAACCTGCTCCTTTTTATAGGAGAAATTTGGGGAGTCCTCATGAGACAAGAAGTCTTCTTCATGTATGTCTCTTAATTAGGTCAAAAGATCTTGCATCCATAAAGCCCTTGAAGTTGTGAACCTCTTCATGACTTGAGCACGAGACTACCTCTGAGTTCTGGTCCCCTCGACGAGGCCCTTTGGCTTATCACGGTACCTAGCTACCTAGATAGGTCGTTGCAACTCAAGAGGTCGTCGCACCTCAGGAGGTCGTCGCACCTCAAGAGGTCGTTGCACCTCAAGAGGTTGTCGCACCTCAGGAGGTCGTCGCACCTTAAGAGGTCGTCACACCTTAAGAGGTCATCGCACCTCAAGAGGTCGTCACACCTCAACAGGTCATCGCACCTCAAGAGGTTGTCGCATCCTGGTGACACCTTTGATGATACCCTTGGTGGTATTTTTAGTAGTACCCTTGATGACATTCCCGGTACCCTCTCATATGATAATGACGACTGTATCATTGCCGGTCCGAGCCTAGCCATTATTAACGACCGTATCATAGCCGGTTCTTCATGTACCGTTACAGACGACCACATCATCTAGCCCCCCCATTCCTTAGACAAGCTATTANNNNACACTATAGTAAGCATTGCGTCCACTTCACCCAAACGTTCTCACTACCACGTCAGCTTACTTGTAGAATCTTGTGCACCCAATACTAAGCTATTGTAGACCGCCGAACACCTAGTCGGCTCCAACTACTCATATAGCGACCATTCCGCGATAACGACCACCGCGCGTCTCTCAATATCGATCTCAATGCGACGCCGAACTACTAGCGCCGAGCACACTTGGACACTGAGCATCCGAGCTACGCCGAGCATATAAAGAATGCCAAGCACTGGGATCATGCCGAGCTCACAAGGGGCGCCGAGTGCCCGAGATGCGCCGAGCTACCCTCCGACGCCGGGCACTAGCCATGCCGAGCACTCCACCGCGCCGAGCACTGGGCTACCGAGCACTCCGCCACGCCGAGCACCGCGATGCCGAGCACTATGCTGCCGAGCGGTCCTATGCGTTGATGTCGAGCTCCGAGTTGCCGAGCACCGAGATGCCGAGCACTAGGCTGCCGAGCGGTCAGCTACTATGCCGAGCTCCAAGCTGTCGAGCACCGAGATGCCGAGCACTCGCGTGACGACCACTCCAGGTGCCGACCTGCCGAGCCCCACGCCATGCTGACCCGCGCCGAGCACTTTGCTGTGCCGACCACCGGGACGTGTGTTGTGCCGACCACCCAAGTATGTCGAGCTCGTGAGGATGCTGAGCTCTCCGTGGGGTGCCGAGCACCCACGCCGGGTGCCACCGCCGAACACCCGCAGCCGGGCGCCACCGCCGAACACCCACAGCCAGGCGCCATGCCTACGCCGAGCGCCCCCCACGTCAAGGACCTTATGCCGAGCATCAACAGCCGGGCGCCACGCCTCACGCCGAGCACCCATAGTCGAGCACTACTGCCGAACACACGAGGATGCCGAGCATCCAGGGACGCCGAGTTCATGAGGATGCCGAGCACTACGCGACAACCTGTCGGGCACTCGCGACGACCCACCCAGATGCCGAGCACTCGCGACAATCTATCGGGGCTGACTTCACACAAGGTTCACTCCATCTTTTTTGTCCACAAGTCATTATTATTATCTTAACTTTCTTCCATACACTTAAGCACATGCCTCTAGCTACACCTACCCATCATCCCATCACAAGTCACACTTACCATCACTTGTCTTCATCCATCACATGCCTCCTTGAGAACCACAACTAGCTTTTTCCCCAAGCCTCATTCTCAACCTTTGATTCACTTTCAAATTCAAAGGCCAAGATTGACCCAAGACCAACCAAACCCTAATTCCTCCCCTATAAATACTCATCTTCCTTTCTTCCATTCACCACTTCAACTTGAAAAATCCTCTTTTCCCTTCTATTCATAACACAAAATTTCTCTCTCTATACCAAGAAAAGAAATCCGGTGTTTTTTGATCCAACGTGCGACACCCCCAACGGCCTTGTGTTCTCTCGCCGACGAGCCCCCATCGACCCGACGACCACGCACCTGGTCGCCGACCCCGCTGAGCATTCCATGCGCATGCCGACCTCCCGCTGGACACACCTAGGACACGCCGGAAACACGCCGAGCACGTACCAAAGACACGCCGAGCATGCGTCAAGGACCCGCCGAGCCCGCACCACCAAGCTCACGGATCTCGCGCCGCCCAATCGACCACGCACCCAACACTACCCAAGCTTGACAATCTCTTCACTCCATCACTCACTATGGCGACATCAGCATCCTTTATGGGTACGCTCACCTCGGATCATTCTTGCTATGTACCTCCATTACTTCGCTTTGTTTGTGAAAATTACTTTCGTAGTGCACCACCTCATTGTGAATTTGTTTTATTTATTTTGGTCATCTATGTCCGTTATTTTGCCTCCACGTCTTATAGATCAATCCACCCCACCTAGTAACCAAGGTTCCCACTCTACGAGCAAACCTAACTCCACCTCCTCGGGCACCTCTAGTTCTACCTCCTCGGGCACCACTAGTTCGACCTCTACGGGCACCACTAGCTCGACCGCTACGGGCACCACTAGCTCCACCCCACATTCGCCTTCACACTCTTCTCCCAAAGAGTCACCCTCCAACGCCTTAGCTCTCCCGGGCCCCACGACCCCTCCTAACACCAAAGCAAAAAAGAATGCCATCCATTCCCAAACCATGCCTACCAACCCCATCTCCTCATATACGGACACCCAAATAGCCCTTCTTACCAAAAAAATTGAATTGCCGAAAGGTTGGAAACTTAAAATTCCTAAACTCGAGGACGCGTTCGATAGCCTCCCATTCGGTTACCACGGCTTTTACCTAGACCAAGTGAGCGCGGGGATGAGATTCCTCCTACACCCCGACCTACTCAGTCTAAGCCAATTGTACGGGATACCTCTAAACTAGCTACCTCCCAACTCGATCCGTCTCCTTATTATCTTCATCATGGTGTGTCGAGCCCGCCTCGGCGATCTCGACCCCACGCTATTCTTTTATTGTATTTGCCTTAGGAACCCGAGCAGCGCCCCGTACCTCATGCGCCTACCCGTACCCGTTTCATAGACCAACCCAAATCGAAGTCACACAATTGGAAAAATAAATTCTTCTTCGTGTGCCCCCCTCCCAATACCTTCGAATTTCTGCCTATGGCCCCAAAGCAGGACAAGAACCCGAAGAGAAACGCCACATACGAGGCCCTCATTGACCGTGGAATGAGCGCCCACTTCTCATGATGAAGCTGACCACTAGCGACCGGCACCTACGGCACTTCGAGCTATCCAGATGTGCCGCCGACCCTATAGATGACATAGGTAGGGCTGGGCACCCCGAGTTGCCGTCATGCACCCTTACCCTCTCTTTCACATTAACCATATGCATATAATTTATTTACTTATACTTGTATCTTTTTTGTTTTGCAGAGAATCTCCTCAAGACCGTGGCCGCACCCTCCACGACCGTGACCACAGCTCCCACCGGGCCCTCAGAGAAGCTGCCGACTCCCTCCAAGGGGCTAACCATACCGGTGGTCGAATCCCCCAAGGGCAATACTCCTTTGCGCTCTCCTCCGCGCACCTACCCCCGCGACCGCCCGGGGAAAACCTTCTCGGCCAAACGCAAGAGACTTAGATCTACGGAGGGTCCCGAAGTACCCCTAAAATGGCCGAACAAGGTCGCTGGGAACAACGACACCTCCGTGACCAGCTCCTATCTTATTGACATCTTCCCGCGAGACGAGACTATGAGATGGCCCACCAAAGTGGACCGAGCCAGCGCTATCACTTACCACCTCAGATTGGTACGTTTTCCCCACCTTCAACTCTTATTCAGTAAACAAGTGTTGTAAAATTTATATATAACTCGTCTTTTGTTCCAAATAGGCTCTAGCGGGCATGGCCCCTCTCCTTGAGGAATAGCTAGATGGCGATGACGCCGATGTGGAGTCCCTCAAGGAAGAGGTGAGAAAGGGTGAAGAGAATCTCTCCAAGCTCCAAAAGACTCTCGATCTCCAAAAAGCTGAGAAGGAGAAGCTCCGAGGCAAACTCAAGGCCAAGGACACCGAGCTCAAGGCCAAGGATGCCGAGCTCGAGGAGCTACGCTTGTTGGTGGATGAGCGCATTGTCCGTGCCCGGGCTGAGGTACTGACTTCATTCCTAGGGTCCGACCTCGGATGCTGCTTCATCGATCGGTACCGCCACGCGCTACTATCGAGGTACCATGACTCCAGGGCGTACCTTGAGAGGATATGCACAGCCTGTCGCCTGTACTTCCACGAGGGTATCCATCGAACCCTGGCCAGGGTGAAAGATGAAGGGACCGCTATCGCTGTGGATGAGGCGAAGGAGCTTGCCTCCCTACCTCGCAGGATGGAACGACGACCCGACCCTCTCGTCGACCCATCCCTTGTGGGAGCCGGCCCTGGAGACCGCCGCAAAAGCCATCGCGGCCGACGTCGGCTTAGAAGCAGAGGGGGTCCTCGAGCCGGAGGACAACGGGCTTCCCGCCTAGATCTACATGTGCCACTCGTTTAGGGCTTTTTTTCCTCTATCGGACCGGTTGCATGGAACCTCTCTTTTGATTATCTCTTTTGTTATGCTGGCATGTAGCCACGAACCCATTTAACCTTGCATGAAATTTTCTATCTGGGCATGTAACCGTAAACTCGTTCGATACTTTGCTTTTATTGTGTTGCTTGCGTATTTCAATTGTTCGCACTTATATAACTTATTTCTATACAAGTAACCACACCTTTTCATTCACCAAGTCTTGAAAGTACTTAACATTGTGACCATGGGCTTTTGCACCTACCACAACTATTGCTAAGTCTTTCAGGCTCACATTCTCAATTTCACGCGATGACCTCGTCAACCATAGAGGTCGTCGCCTAGCTCCACGAGCTTAGGCGAGACTTACCAGGCTCTCGCCCTAAAGAGGTCGTCGCCTAGCTTCACGAGCTTAGACGAGACTTACCAGGCTCTCGCCCTAAAGAGGTTGTCGCTCAGCTCCGCGAGCTTAGGCGAGACTTACCAGGCTCTCGCCCTAAAGAGGTTGTCACCTAGCTCCGCGAGCTTAGGCGAGACTTACCAGACTCTCGCCCTAAAGAGGTCATCGCCTAGCTCTGCGAGCTTAGGCGAGACTTACCAGGCTCTCGCCCTAAAGAGGTCGTCGCCTAGCTCTGCGAGCTTAGGCGAGACTTACTAGACTCTCGCCCTAAAGAGGTCGTCGCCTAGCTCCGCGAGCTTAAGCGAGACTTCCAGGTCATCACCCTTAAACACATCACAAGAGAAGAGTTAAGCTTAAAAACTTCAAACGCAACTTTATTACTTGTCTTGCGAAAACATAATCAAATAACAACTGAAAGCAAAGAAAGATAACATGTCTCTAGCTATGCATAATACTTCTTCAAGTGGGATGTATTCTACGATCGGGGCAGTAGCCGCCCCTCAACATCACGGAGCTCATAGGCGCCCCCCGCGAATACCCTCTCAACAGTATAGGGACCTTCCCAGTTCGGTTCCAGCTTCCCAACATGTTTCAAGGCATCAGCCTGGCGCCAAATTAGGTCCCCCACTTGGAATCGACGAGCTCGAACCAACTTGTCATGGGCCGCGCTCATCCGCTGCTTGTAAGCCGCCATCCTTAGTCTCGCCTGGTCACGTAGCTTGTCCAGCAGGTCTAGTGCCTCCCTGCGGAGCTTTACGTTTCCTTCTTCCGTGTAGGTGCTCACCCGCTCCGAGTTGAGGCCGATCTCCACCGGGATGACAGCCTCCATACCATATACTAGACTAAACGGCGTCTCCCCTGTTGAAGTCTTTGGTGTCGTCCGATATTACCACAACACCGAATCAAGCTCATCCACCCAAGCACCTGAGGCTATCTCCAATCTCGTCTTCAACCCATTTAGAATTGATCTATTCGCGACCTCGGCTTGACCATTCGCTTGGGGATGGGTGACCGAAGCAAACTGTTGTTTTATGCCCATCTCTTCGTACCAACTCATTGTACGCCGACCTCTGAGCTGAGTGCCATTATCAGATATAAGCACTCGAAGGATGTCGTACCGACAACATATGTTGTTGAAAAGAAACTTCATCACCCTCTCTTCTGTGATCTTCGCCAAGGGCTCGGCCTCAATCCACTTAGAGAAGTAATCCACTGCCACAATGAGAAACTTTCGTTGGCCCGTCGCCTGGGGCAAGTCCAACTATGTCAACCCCCCACTGCGTAAAAGGTAGAGGTGAGCTAATCGGGACCATATTCTCGGCTGCTTTATGAATCAACGGACCATGCTGCTGGCACCTTTTACATGTTCGCACAAGATCCTGTGCTATCGTTCTCATCTTAGGCCAGAAGTATCCAGCCCGGAGCACCTTCCCGACCAACGCCCTAGCCTTCAGGTGGTCACCACAACAACCTTCACGTACCTCCCTCAGCACGTACTCACCGTCTCGCTCCAAGACGCACCTTAGATGGGGCCCTATGTACGATCGCTTATATAAGATCCCATTCTGCAAATAGAACCTCAATGCTCTCCTTCCAACTGGGTCGTCCCTGATATCCTTTCCAACCACCGGCTCTTGCAACCACTGTATGAGGGGCGACCTCCAATCCCTTTGCTCCTCAACCTCCAGTACCTGATCTAAGGTACTCCTTGTCATATCCATCAGTGTCATCGACCGAGATCGACAATCCACAAGTGATGCGGCCACCTTTGAGAGTAGACCGACCCTACCATTTTCTCCCCGTGGTATTTGTATCAACTCCCAAGTCACGAACCCCTTCAGCATCGCATGGACCTCCACCAGATACTTCTTCATGCGTTCCTCCTTAACTTTGTACTCGCCCCTGATCTGTTCGACCACGAGCTGAGAGTCCGAGTGAATGATCACTTGTCGGGCCCTTTTCTTTAAAACGAGTTGAATCCCCTTGATGAGGGCTTCGTACTCCAGTTCATTGTTCGACATTCTAAATGAGAGTTTCACCGCGAACTCCAAATGTTCCTTCTCGAGTGTGACCACCAAGATGCCGAGACCTGCTCCTCCTACGGCCAATAAGCCATGGACATACACCATCCATGGTCCCTTCTCATCTCCCAATGTGCACTCTTGTATGAAGTCGGCTAACGCCTGAGCCCTAATAGCTTTTCACACCTCGAAGTCGACATTGTACTCGCCTAGCTCAACCGCCCACTTCACCATCCTTCCTGGGGCCGAAGGACAACCCAAAGTATCTTTGAGTGGGTAGTTGGTCCGCACCATGAACTTATGCGCTAGGAAGTAGGGGCGCAACTTCCGCGCAGTGGAGATGAGTGCCAAGGCGGCCTTCTCCACGTCTGAGTATCGTCGCTCGTCCCCTTGCAATATACGACTTGCATAATATATTGGCTTCTGCTGCCCGTGCTCCTCCTTTATCAACCTTTCGAATGCATGTTGTGCCTGAGGCGTCCACTCGAAACGCGACCCCTTCTTCAAAGCCTTAAAAAATTGAAAGCTCTTTTCCGCGGATTGAGCTATGAACCTGCTCAACCCCGCTAGGCGCCCGGTCAAGATCTGCACCTCTCTCAAGTTCCTTGGTGGCTGCATCTCGATGATGGCTCGCACCTTCTTCGGATTGACTTCGATGCCCCTCTCCGTCACTAGGTAGTCCAAAAATTTTTCCGACTGTACCCCGATCTTACACTTAGTTGGGTTGAGCTTCATGTCATATAGTCGCAAAGTATTCAATGTCTCGCGCAAGTCCACCACATGATTGTCCGCCTTCTTGCTCTTCACTAGCATGTCATCGACATAGACCTCCATGTTCCGTCCTATCTGCCCTTTGAACATCTTATCCACCAACCGCTGATAAGTAGCTCCCGCATTCTTTAATCCAAAAGGCATGACAACGTAGCAGTAGGTACCCTTGGATGTCACAAAGCTGACCCTCTTCTGGTCCTCCTTGGCCAGAGGGATCTGGTGGTACCCCTGAGAGGCATCCATCATGCTCAATAATTCACACCCAGCCGTAGAGTCGACGAGCTGGTCGATACGTGGTAGGGGGTAATGATCTTTAGGGCAAGCTTTGTTGAGGTCTCTGAAGTCTATACACATCCTCCACTTTCCTTCCCTTTTGCGCACCATAACTGAGTTAGACAACCACTCCGGGAACTGAATAGGTTGTACATGCCCCGCCTTCAACAGCTTCTCCACCTCTGCTTCAATGACCATGTAATATCCCGTCAGTTTTAGTATAAATTATATTTTTAGTTCCGATATTAACTTTCGGAATTAATTATTTTCAGTCAGTTCAGTCGAAATTACCGGAAATTATTATCGACATACCGTTTACGTTCGGAATAATTTTGGTAACTAAACATTATTTTTAATTAAATAATTAAACATAATTGAGGGATTAATTAATAATTAATCCAAGATTAGTGAGATAAACCGTTCGGAATTTCTTTACTTGTTTTCCAAAAGCTGTACCAATATATTATTAGCCGTGTGGAATTTGTTCAAAGGCCTAATTAATTCCTTTTACTTAAGGCAATATTTTCCTCTCCTTTAAGTCATTTTACGTGGCATTATGTGGGATGATGAGGTGATTAGTCACCTTAAGATCTCTTAGGATATTACAAGTGTCCTTAATTTCTTAAGCCAAATTCCACCTTCTTAAGCTTTTGTTCGGTCATGTATATATTAAGTAAGTTGGGAGAAATTTTCTTTCATTGTCTCTAATATACACCAACCGAGAGAGAGCTTGAGAGAGTAGAGAATTAGTAAGGTTGAGAGGGAGATAGCACCGCCGCACCGAGAGCATCGCAGCCCAGCACACGCACCGCACGGCGACGCCACACTCGCGAAAGGCCACGCACAAGCACGGGAGTCCGAAGTGTTGCCGTTAGTTGAACATAATCGGAGGTAAACTCCCTATCGCTGTAGGTTGAGATTATTACATTTACTAAGTTTAGTCTTCCGTTTAGGCGTGCATGCGTATCCTTTCTTGTAAGGCCGTGCGAGAAGCCGTGCCAATCATGTCATGTTTCACGTTGAAATTCTCCGAACTATCTTCGTGTGTTTAGTCTTTATATGCCATATCATGTTTAGATTAGCTTAAGTGTT
>CACSLK010025438.1:494614-514380 GCA_902706635.1 Striga hermonthica
ATTACGCTACCATGTTCGAGGTATGTATATTCAGTATCCGCTCGGAATGGTCGCTGGTCCATTCTGGGTTCTAGTGGCCTAATCTAACCACTAGAGTGTGCACATGGTCCGATATTAGTTTTTGCCGGCAGATTTCGGTATTAGTTTGTGCCGACAGATGTTCAGTTATCAGTTACGTGACTTATGTCGCGAGATCAGACCGGTATCAGATTTCAGTTACAGTTTCAGTTCAGTTCAGTTATATATGCTTAGTTCATGATATTGTTATTATTTACAATGTTTACATTAGTATGAGTTTCTGCTGAGCACAAGTGTTTTAGTGCTCACGCCCCACGCTTTTCATGTTTTTCAGGTCGCAGGGTCGGAGACGAGGAGTGAGCGGGCGGGCTGTTCAGGACAGTTGTGATTATATGTATATATTTTTTTTGCCACGCTTGACTTCCGCTAAAACTTTTAGTACTTATTATCAGTTTTTGTTTCGACGTTAGTCGGATAAGACGTTATAACCGTTTTTAATTATCAGTTTAAAATTTTAACGGTTTTCAGAAAAATTAAGTTTTTCACAGTAGCATCCCGAATCAGTTTTCGCAAAAATTAATGTTTTATGTTTTATTCAGAAAATTTGCGAAAAATAGTGTACTCTGATATATAAAAAGTCGGGATGTTACAATCCACGTCTAACTCGGCACCAAAGTGCCTCCTCTTCTGTTTCACCGGTTTCACAGTTGGGTCAATGTTCAACCTATGCTCCGCCACCCCGGGATCGATCCCTGTAAGGTCATCAGCTGAAAAGGCAAAGACATCCGCAAACTCTTTCAATAATGCAATCAACGCGCCTTGTAGGTCAACCGTCAAGTGACGTCCTACCTTTGTTATCTTCTCCGGATCTCCTTCTATCAGCTCAACCTCCATCAGTTTGTCCTGGGAGCTAATTCCCAACTCTTGCTTCTTCTCCTGACGGGAGCACTCAGGCAGGTTGTCATTCTTCCTCTTATGATGCGCCTTGGCCGTCTTCAATGTGACCTCATAGCACCGCCGAGATTACAACTGGTCTCCGGTCACCTCCCCAACCTCATCCCCTACGGGGAACTTGATCTTCTTACAATAAGTAGAAATGGCCGCTTCGAATGAATTTAAGCTAGGCCGCCCCAGTATGATATTATAGGCCGAGATCGCATCCACGACCAAGAAGCGAACCATCTTCACCTTCCTCAAAGGTGACCTTCCCAATGCCACAGTCAAACTAATTCCACCAACGAGACGAACCTCACTACCACTGAAGCCATAGAGGGCAGTGTGGATCGGCTCGACCTTCACGTCTAACTCTAACTATTGCAAGCACTTAAGGAAAATGATATCTGTCGAGCTCCCTGTGTCTATGAGTACCCTCTGCACATCGTAACTGGCTACCTCCGCAGTGATGACCAAGGCATCATTGTGTGGGACGACAAGCCTCTACACATCGTCAGCTCCAAACTTCAAAGTGGCCAAGCTCCTCTGCACCTGTACCTCAGCCACCTCATTAGCCACACCCTTACACCGGTAGGTACTCTTTCTTTCTCTATGTGAGTCTCCGTCCGTAGAACCTCCCGCGATCATGTGTATGACACCTTTCTTTACCGGTCTGTCAGGCTGCTCATCAGTCCTCCGCCGCTTGTCCCCTGACTCGCGCCATTCCCGACGATCTTCTTGGCGCTTCCTATCCCTGATCACGAAATCCTTTAAATGACCGGCCCTAATGAGCTGCTTAATCTCATCCTTCAACTCTCGAAAAAAGTTAGTAGAATGACCATAGTCTCGGTGGTACCGACAATATCTGTCCTTGGATGCTGAAAATTTTTGTGGGGGAGGCAAAGGCTTCGGTTATGCGAGCAACTTATCCTCCCCCCGCTTCTCCATCATTTCCAAGATCTCCTGTTGTGGAGCATTAAGTGGTTTGTAGTGCTCGTACCTTGGACCCCTGAACCGGTTCTCAACCTGAGACTCCTTAGGGGCAGCTCACCGATCACCCTGTCGAGGCCTCTCCTCTGGCTGCTTAGCCTTTGTTTTGTCATTTCGGATGAAGTCCGCCTCTGATTCCTCCATGTTCACATATTTGCCTACACCTTTCAAGCAGCTCGTCAAAGGACCTCGCCGGCCACTTCGCCAATGAATCTCTGCACTTCCCAGGCCTCAATCCTCGAGTAAGGCCTCCAGCTTTGACTTCTTCCGAGGTAGAAGGGACCTCCACGCATTCCTTAGTGTACCGCGTTACGTATTGCCGCAAGGTCTTCGCTTCCTTCTGCTGCATATTAATCAACGAGAGGTATGTCTTCTCGTGCTTCCTGGCACTCGCAAATTGATTCAAAAACGGAGAGATGAACTTCTCAAAATAATCGATAGATCCTGCTGGCAGCTGATGGAACCAATCCTGCACCGACCCCTTTAATGTCATCACAAAGGCTCGGCAACACACAGCATCACTATACCTGTGCAGCACATCTATGTTGTCGAACGATCTCAAGTTCTTGGTTGGGTCCGCCGATCCATCAAAGGACAAACTCAACTCCCTGAAGTTGCTAGGCAAATCCCCTCCTAGGACATCCTCTGCGAAAGGGTGTCCTCGCGAAACTACAGGTCTCTTACCCTGCACCCGGGCTTGGAGTTCCCGTATTTGAGCTACCAACCTCTCCAAAGTCAACCCCTCCGGTTGTGTCGTCGCCACCGGGCAGGAGGTCACCGACCTGGCATCATCCTCGTCGCCACTCTCCACGCGCTGGTGCTGCTGATGCAAGGGACCTGTTGTCGAGGTACTAGTGGCTGCCGCGGCGGAGGTTGTCTAAACGACTCATTA
Source organism: Striga hermonthica (assembly GCA_902706635.1). Classification (NCBI taxonomy): domain Eukaryota; kingdom Viridiplantae; phylum Streptophyta; class Magnoliopsida; order Lamiales; family Orobanchaceae; genus Striga; species Striga hermonthica. Next base: position 497,448 of record CACSLK010025438.1, read on the forward strand.
GGAGCTCTCTTATCCACCTCTTGAGCCCGGCCTATCGCCTCCGCAATGATCATGTCCAACTCCGAACTGGTCATCTGAATAACTGGGTCCTCCCGTGGTGCCGAAGAAACATTGTCCCCCGGAGGGTTTTGTGCTCCCACCTCGACCAACTGCCTACCACCGAGGGGACCGTTCTGATCACCAGCACCTCCAGATCCCAGGGCTCCTTGATCCACCCCCATCAACCGTGGCGCCAACCTCCTTCCCCTTATCTGTCAAACCACCCAATCCTCATGTGTTTGTCGCACGCCCCTGAGCTTCTGATGGTGGTATCGGGGTCACGCTTGGGCCCAAAAACGTCTCTTTGGGGGTGACAGGCGATGGTGACCATCCTGGCGGGGAACCTGTCCCGAAGGCTCTCCGAGCCCACTCCTCATCCATCTCCTTAGCCATGTTCTTCTTCGAATTATCTTCTGCCATGACTTCTATCGCTCTTCTTTTGTAGTGAGAAAAAACAGCCCTTAAAACTCCAGTAGAAGACTGAATTTATCCCACAGACGACGCCAATTTGTTATACCACAAATACTTGAACCGTTGGACCGCTCCTCTCGAACCGGGTTGCATCTCCTTGATCGTCGGTACCTGCAAAGCACGCCGGGGGTGGTCCCAGCGCGAACACTTCAACGCTCAAGTCAATGATGGTCTAGAGAGAAAACGATAGAGTAACGAGATAACTCGTGTATGTGTGTTGTGTAAAATGAATGAACCTGCTCCTTTTTATAGGAGAAATTTGGAGAGTCCTCATGAGACAAGAAGTCTTCTTCATGTATGTCTCTTAATTAGGTCAAAAGATCCTGCATCCATAGAGTCCTTGAAGTTGTGAACCTCTTCATGACTTGAGCACGAGACTACCTCCGAGTTCTGGTCCCCTCGACGAGGCCCTTTGGCTTATCCGCCCGAGTTCCACGCAACCTAGCTACCTAGATAGGTCGTCGCAACTCAAGAGGTCGTCGCACCTCAAGAGGTCGTCGCACCTCAAGAAGTCGTCACACCTTAAGAGGTCGTCGCACCTCAAGAGGTCGTCACACCTCAATAGGCCGTCGCATCTCAACAGGTCGTCGCACCTCAAGAGGTTGACGCATCCTGGTGACACCTTTGATGATACCCTTGGTGGTACCTTTAGTAGTACCCTTGATGACATTCCCGGTACCCTCTCATATGATAGTGAAGACCGGATCATGGCCTGTCCGAGCCTAGCCATTATTAGCGTCCGTATTATGACAAAAAGAATAAATCAATATTTTAGTAATATTGTGTGGCTTTTTATTATTATTTAAATTATCTAAGTGATATTTAAATAATTATAATTATGATACATGAATATGTGTTATTCATGTTATGAGACTAAATATCTTTGTGATATTTATATTTGTGTTTATTTGTTAAACAATAACAGGAATAAATGAATATGTTTCATTAAAATAAGGTTAATTAAATTATATTTATTTTTTGTGTTATTTGTCATGATTATGAGCTTGGCGAAATTTTCGAACTCATGGAATAAACAAAAATAAAAATGACAATTTAATTATATTTACCTCATGCCTAAAATCCATTTTATATACTTGTAGATGACAACTAAATCTATGATTGGAGATTTGTCCTCCAACGAAAAGCTAGATGGTACCAATTACGACATCTGACATAGGAAGATTCAGTATCTTCTTAATGAACGCGAGGTTTTGGAAACCTTGTCCACTAGTGTGATTGAGCCAAAGGATACTGCCAGTACGTAGTACAAGGAAGAATTGACAACCTATCAGACGTGGTCCAAAAAGGATCGTTCTGCACGCTATACTATGTTGTATTGCATGCATAATGGCCTTATTGGAGAGTTTGAGAATTGTCTCACGGCTAAAGACATGTAGGACAAGCTTAAGGTCACCTTCGGACAAACTTCGGCTACTAGGCTCCGTGCCTTGAACTTAAAGTGGATGGATTACAATATGGATCCTAAACACTCTGTTGCCGAGCATTTGCGTGTCATGAGTGCTATGATACATGACCTGAAAGCTGCGGGACGAGATGTATCTGACGAGGAACAAGTTCTAAATGTGGTTCGTTCACTTCCAAATGATTATGAGAATTGGAAGAACTTCAAGCTCCTCATGGCTCATAGCGAGAATGTAAAAACTTTTTCAGAACTCGCTGAACATATTGAAATGGAAGTAGAACGTCAGAGAACGTTAGCACCTTCTATTGTTGCATTTGTTGCCCATGGTGGTCAAACCAAGGGAAATAAGCGCAAACGAGCCAAGAAATTTTCCCGTCCTTCTCAAACTTTTGGATCAAATGGTGGTTCAAAGAAACAACTTATGGCACATGGCCAAAGGAAAAAGAAAATAGCGCGTGTGAAGTGCTATAATTGTGGACAGAAAGGTCATTTCGCTCGTGATTGTGCTGAGCCGAAAAAGGTACCTTCTACCACTAACTCTTTTGAACTATTTGTTTGTTTTCATGCATTAGTTGCTAATTCTATTCCTAATTGGATTATAGATACGGGAGCAAGCAAGCACATAGTTCATGAAAGATCTGGATTTGTGGAGTTCCACCGGTTTCCTATTGGCACTCAAACTGTCATGTTAGGAAATGGGAGCGAGGAAGATGTCCTTGGGGTTGGAACATACCAACTTAAACTCCATGGTGGAAATACACTACTCCTGCATGATACTCTCTATGCACCCGGGGTGCGAAGTTGTTTACTTTCAGTTGTTTTCTTGTTAAAACTTGGGTTTTCCTTTAACTTCAATACTAGCAGTTTGGACATTTTGTATCATGACAATTTATTCGGACATGGTATTTTAAAGAATGGTTTCTTTGTTCTTGACTTGGATGAAAGTTATAATGACTCATCACATGCTTTTGCTTCATTTTATAATGTTGATTTTGAATCTATTAAATGGCATGCGCGACTTGGTCATATTGGTCAAGATAGAATGTCAAGACTAGCTAAAGAAGGACATTTAGGATAATTACCTAAGGTTAAATTGCCTAAATGTGAATCTTGTCTAGCTGAAAAAGCTACTAAAAAGCCTTTTGGTAAGGCATCAAGAGCAACAAATCCTTTAGAGCTGATTCATTCTGATATTTGTGGGCATTTAAATATAAAAGCTCGTCATGGAGCAACATATTTTATTACCTTTATAGATGATTATTCACGTTTTGGGTATGTGTACCTATTATCTCATCGACACGAAGCACTTGATACGTTCAAACGTTTCGTGGCCAAAGTTGAAAATCAAAAGGAACGAAGAATTAAGACTCTTCGTACTGATCGGGGACGTGAATATCTCTCTGATATGTTCAAAGAGTTTTGTGAGACTAAAGGTATTTCAAGGCAACTTACGGTTCCTTATACTCCGCAACAAAATGGTGTTGCTGAAAGAAGAATCGTACATTACTGGACATGGTTAGGTCGATGATGGCGCAAGCCAATCTCCCTATTAAATTTTGGGGAAATGCGTTGCTTACGACAACATATATCCTTAATCGTGTACCAAGTAAATGTGCGTCACTCACTCCATATGAGTTGTGGAACGGGAAATTACCCATTTTGGACCATTTGCGCCCTTGGGGTTCGGCTGGCTATGTGCATAACCAATCTCAAAGTATGGAAAGTTTGGTCCAAGAGCTACCAAAATAGTGTTCATTAGATACCCTAAAAATTCAAAAGGGTATGTTATGTTTGGTGAACATCCAGATGGTGGAATGACTGAGATAGACTCACGCAATGTCGATTTTCTTGAGGATGAGTTTTCAAGTATTGGTGAAATTAAGAGAGACCTTCAGTTGTATGAGTTACAACAAGAAATACAAGTATCTTTAGGAGATGAGGGGGATATGTTACCTCAACAGGTCTCCAAAGATAATGAAGTACAAGTATCTTTAGGAGATGAGGGGGATATGTTACCTCAACAAGTCTCCAAAGATAATGAAGTTTTTCTAAGTTCCACTAGTGAAAAACAAACTCAAAATGAGGATGTGCCTCATAGAGTAGAGCACGAGATAAGTCATCGAGCTCATAGTCCAATGCCTTTCGAGGACAGTGGGAGAAATTTTTCTACTAGTTTGGAAAATAATGAAGGTCCTACTTTGAGAAGGAGTGATCGTGGAAGAATTCCTCGTAGATTTTTTCAAATTGAGGAGGATGTATTTCTTTGTACTCCTTTAGAAGTAGATGAACCGAACTCTTATAAAGAGGCAATGAATTCACCATATAATTCAGAATGGAAAGATGCAATGAATGATGAGATAGACTCAATGATTAAAAATAATGTTTGGGAACATGTTGACCTACCTCATCGTCGATCAATTGGATGTAAGTGGATATTCAAAATCAAGCGTGGGGTGGATAGATCAATAGAAAAGTTCAAAGCTCGTTTAGTAGAGAAAGGTTTTACCCAAAATAAAGGTATAGATTACGATGAGACATTTTCTCCTGTGGTGAGATTTGCCTCCATTCGTCTTCTTTTGGCCCTGGTTGCCCATTAGGATTTAGAATTATTTCAAATGGACGTAAAAACAACTTTCCTCAATGGTTCTCTTGAGAAAGAGATATATATGGATCAACCTATTGGGTTTGTCCCAAAAGGGCAAGACAATAAATTTTGTCGCCTCAAAAGATCCATATATGGTCTCAAGCAGTCTTCCAGACGATGGTATCTCAAATTCCATGAAGCCATTTGTGCATTTGGTTTGACCATGGTTGATGAGGATCATTGTGTATATGTTAAGAAAAGTGAAGAAGAAATTTTGTTTCTTTCTTTATACGTTGATGACATATTGTTGGCTGGAAACGACATGGGAATGATCAATGACAATAAGCAGTGGTTGTCCTCTAACTTTGAAATGAAGGACATGGGTGAAGCTAGGTATGTCCTAGGAGTGGAAATAAAGCGAAATAGTCCTAAGAAACTTCTTGGTTTGTCTCAAGAAACATATATTAAAAGAATCTTAGAACGTTTTCGAATGCATTATTCCAAACCCGTTAATACTCCAGTCGAAAAGGGTTTAACCTTAAGTCTTGACCAATGTCCGAAAACAGATGAAGAAAAACATAAAATGAGCAATGTTCCATATGCTAGTGCAGTAGGAAGCTTGATGTATGCTATGTTATGTACATGGCCAGACATCTGCTTCGCAGTTGGCTTGGTAAGTCGTTACCAGAGCAACCCTGGGCCTGCACATTGGCAAGCTGTCAAGAGAATCTTGCGGTACCTGCGTGGTACAAGTGACTTGGTACTTTGCTATCAAGGTGGGTCCTTGAAATTAAAAGGATACTCGGATGATGATTGGGGTGGCGATCTGGATGAGTCAAAGTCAACTTTAGGATATGCCTTTATATTCGGTAGAGGTGCAATATCCTGGTGCAGTAAAAAACAAGATTGCATAGCCCTTTCGACCATGGAAGCTGAGTATGTTTCCAGTAGCGTTGCCGTTCAAGAGGCAATATGGTTGAGGAATTTTCTACAGGATCTCAACCTCACTCTAAAGGTTGATGAACCTGTAGAAATGCATTGTGATAATACTTCTGCTATCCAGTATGCCCAGGATCCGAAGTTTCACAGAAAAACCAAGCATATCAAAAGGCGTTATCATTTTGTACGAGACGCAATAAAAAATAAAGAAGTTGTCATTAAGAATATACCCACAAATAAAATGATGAGGCCATAAAATCGTTCGATCGGGGTATCATAGATCGTAAATGTTCATTGGGGAATAGCTGATCCTTTAACTAAACCTATACGCAGAGATGCTTTCCAAACTCATGTGAAGAGTCTTGGTTTGCGTAGGTTTTAATTTTATTTTTGTGGGATAATGGATGTGTATAATGTTACACCGAACATATATGAAATTTGTTGTTCTTTGATATGTTCTTTAGCATATGTTGCATAATTAGGCATGAGTAAGATGTCACCAGGCTTTTGATTACACTTATCACACAGGTAATCGCCCTGTCACATTAGTTGTGAGTAATAGGATAAGGCTATGTCATATTCATATTAAGTGTATGTAATATGAATTGTATTTATACTTTTGTTGTATAAATATATCTTTACAGTCGTCTTAGTAATTCTAAGATGAGACAATGATGAGTCGAATATGGATTAATCTTGATTTCATATTGAAGCCTTGAAGCCGAATCTCGAGTGGAAGATAAATTATTAAGTATATTTATCAAGTGGCTCGGGTTAGATACTTGAGTAGTATCTAGACTATAGATTCGTATAACATAGTAGAGTGACATGCCCATCATAGTGGGAGCTATGTTATGACACGTATATTATACTGCGTGTGCTTTGAACGACCGTTAAGGATTGACAAATGATTCTCTACTTTGTCAAGGTGTGAATACTATGGATTTTGCTGTCCAACTTTGTACGAAGCCTTTTGACTTAGAACTATGATATGAAATTGAGACTTAGTGTTGCTACTTTAATATGTCTTCCAAAAGCTATGATTGATACAGTTCGGTGGAGCATGTTAGGAAAGCAACTAAGTTAAGATGAAGTTTCATTAGTGTCTAAGAAATAACTGATTCAACTTCACCACATTAGCCCGGACGGTTGTATATGAATATAACCATGTTGTGTATATAGCATATAGGGACTGTTTATGCTATCGGTGATTTTTGAACAATTAGAGGTTGTCGTAAGTATGAAAGTGTTATGTTAGTTAGACTTAATATAACGCTGTTATTGTTGCATTTTGATATAGCCATAACGCCGTATAACTGTTCAATACCATCGCGGTTCAGAGATTACCGAGTCGACTTACGTGAAGTCGACTCTGTCTGCAGATCCTTTATGGTATCTCCGGTTAAAGGTCCAGGCATTTCTCCCAGTCGACTTCCACATGTCGACTAGCATAAGTGGAATTCCTCGGGGAAGGCACTAACCATTGAATATACCCAGTCGACTCGGGTTGATATCTCGAGTCGACTAGGGAAGTCTTGAAGCTCATGGACCTCGACGGCTCCAGTACACTTCAATACATCGAAGAAAGATCGTTAAGGATAAGAAGGAAGCCTTCAAAGATAAGGAAGGATCTAGATGCTGACTAGGAAGTGGATGGAATGCGAACCGACCAGGACATTTTGGAAATTTCCAGTAAGTCGGCCAGGGCATTTTGGGGACTTCAGGTAAATGTTTTACTTCTATATATAGGAGCTGAGGTAACTCCAAAACCCTAACTCCCATTCATTCTACATTCTTCTCCATTACTGCTGTTGCTCTCTCAGAGTAGCTCTCTTCATCTCTTTCACATACTGACTAGAGCGTCGAAGGCTCTACGCCGGAAACCCCTCCGGCGTTGAATTCTTGCAGGTGTTCTCATGGTTCAGCAACGGTTTGGAGGCTATCGAGTCAGATCTGAGCTCATTCCTATCGGTTCATTCCAGATCTGGGCGGTTTCTCATCGGTTCACTCCAGATCTGAGAGGAAACCCATCATATTTGGTCGCACGCTCTATTACCCGTATGAGGCAAGAGATTTGCTAGTAAAGATTTTATGTTATAGTCTCGGCTTAAGTGGCTGAGTAGGAGTATTGTTTTTAATTGATGATATGTTGCATCAATTGGTAACATCCACTTAAATGTGGTGGTGTTACAATTTCATCTCCATTATGTATGGAGTTATGAAGTGAGTTATGAAGTGAGTTATGAAGTGAATTCATGTCTTCATTAAGTGTGAAGTCATGTCTTCATAGTTGTATTAAGACAACTATAAATATGATGCTTTGTGCATCATGAAAAGAACAATAAGAGAGAAGAAAACAAGTTAGAGAAAATACATAATCTTTATAGTGCTTTTCTCTTGTTGAGCTGAAACCATCTTAAGGCGGCTCGGGTTTTAGAACGTGGAGGATACCGACGACTCTAGTAGCCGTCGGATAAAAGATACGGGCAAATATTTGCTTCCGCTACATAAAGGTTAGTCCTATATATATTTATATATGTGTTATATAAAACCACTAACAGGTAGAAAATGGCTATTGCAAGTGCCGTAAATTGGAAGAGGCGATGACCCTTTCTAAAGAGATGCTTTCGAAAAAAAAATTATTGGATACTTAGATCTAAAAAACACATCCACACGATCAAACGACTTGAAATGTTCCTAATAGTTGACATTGGGATTGGATAAGAAATATGTTTTAGTAGCTATGTTAATTACGAGTTTTAGTTGTGAATTTTGGAGGAGAGTAAACAATGGCAGTTGGGGTATTTTGTTGCTTCATCATCATCTTTTTACTTTTATAGCCTCAACAACTGGTAATGATCGATCACCACTCTTTAACCTCCTTCGATTGCTTATTATCTTAATTCTTATCTTGCCCCTTCTTATGTTACTTATTCAATTATTTCATTTGGGTAGAGTTCTTATTCAATTATTTCATTTGGGTAGAATGAAGAATCAAGTTTAACTTTAGGGAAGGAGGCTATTATTATACTAGCAGCATACATGCAATATGAACTTCGTTGAGTTGTTATGCTTTTTGCTGTCCGGTTAATTAGATTATCGCATATCATCTATTAGTCCTCAAGGGCTGCCCAGATATTATGACTTTTTTCACCTTCAATCTCTTTCTGAACAAGATGATCATGCCTGTTGTTATGTCTCACACTAAAACTTACAGCCATAAAGGAAAGTTGTTAGATAGATCTTGCTGCTTATAATGAAGCTTGTTATGAGTTCTTTCGGTTTCCTTGATTTCAGCTCTTTAATAGAATTTGAGAGATGTTCGACATCACCAGAACTCATGCGTTCTTTTATGAGTACGCATACATATCCACTTGCTTTATGGTTTCTTCAAAATTCTCTACAGGTCATTGCTGGTAACCCTGATCTAAGGCTGAAACTCGGCAGTCAAATTCTTCAGGTACTTCGGTACAAATATTAATAGAAACATTGATGTGTATACTCAGGCTAAACTGCATAGTGTGATGCAGGTCTCCATAGTTAATCAGTTAATGGTAATGCTGAAGCTGGATGGAAAGATTCTATTAACCCTCGATTTTCAACTATACAGTGGGTTTTTTGTTCCTGTTTTCTGCATAGAATTGGTCACCTTTATGCTCGCCATATATATTAACTAATTTTATGGTAACAATATGAACCTAGATTGGCCAATTTATGCACCTTCTCGGAGTCAAACCCATGCCAGAAGGTGATTTGAAAGGAATTTCTGTTATTTCTCATGAAGAAGGTCTGAAGTTGCCAAAAACATTTGATGCACGAGTTGCTTGGCCTCAGTGTAGAACAATCGGGGAAATTCTTAGTTAGTTGAGTTTGTTGTTATCGGCTTATGTTTCATAATCAGAGATATTCTAACTTTTTCCCTTTCTCCGTCTGATTTGAGTCGTTCGAAATTAAAAGATCAGGTAACTTGATTCCTAGACATGTTTTCTTTATTATCAAATGCCAAATGGTACTCCAAGACTCTTGCCAAATCCTTTTACTTATGAATTGTTAGGGTCACTGCGGTTCCTGTTGGGCTTTTGGGGCAGACGAGGCACTCTTTGACCACTTCTGTATTCATTTCAGCTTGGTAATGTTGATGAACATCAAATCTCCATTTGTGGGCAATTTCTTATGATAATCATAACAATAAATTTATCGTTGTTCCTGTTCTCTATTTCGTAGAACATTTCCCTCTCTGTCAATGATCTCTGACCGCGCGTCGCAACGCGGCAAAATTAATATTTATAAATTCCTTATTCGACTTCTACCAACTAGTAGTAGTAGTGAGCAAGGGTCGAACCCACAGGGAGTGTGAATCAAATTGTGAATTTTCTCTTATTAATTGAATTTATAAAAGCGGTAAATAGGAGGATTGGGTTTTGATAATTAAACTAACTAAAAATACTAAAAATATAAAGAAAAAAAATAAAAATAAATATAAAATAAATAAGAGAAATTTCTAGTTCACGGTTCCGTCTACACCCTCGACTGACTCGTCTAATCAATTCTGGCATCAAATCTCGCTATCTTATGAAATTACTAGCCCTAGGCAACGACACGGTCTGTTACCCGAATTTTTCCTTATTTTTAATCTAACCGCGAGACGCTCTACGATTAGACCTAACTTCTTGTACAGTCTAGAAAACGCTTCTTAGATTTAATACAATCAGCCGCTTTACGCATTAGAAAAATAGGCTAGACTAAGTAGTGACGCGTTCGTTCACTTAAATAGGTCGTGTTATCCCCGGTAGTTACCATCTTCCGGATACCACTTGCGAATTAAACACATCAACAATTACGGATTGAAGGCCTAATTCAGGTGTAGATATGTAAAGCCTAATCTAGGTGATCAATCTAAATCAAACTCAACACATCATGGTTAATTATTCAAAATAACACAAACAATTCCAAAAAGATAACTCAATAATCAACCATAATTAATCAAACATCATCAAGTACGTAGGGTTCGACATCCCCGGAACTAGAATAAAATCTACTCTAACATAATAAATAAAAAAGAAAAAATAAATAAAAGAGAGAGATTAATTATCTCCCTCGTGTACGAGTGCGGCTTCCCTCCGCGATTAGTTGGGTTCTCGTTATCTGTTCATGCTGCTCTTTTCCTTTCTCTGTTTCGTGAATTATTTTCTTCCAGTGCGTGGCGGCTCCTTTCTCCGTATCAATCCCTTATATGTGTGTGGCGGTTTGAATATATATTTGTTGATATCTTTTTCAATGAACCAAGTTAAGCAACGTTGATTAAGATGATTAAGGTCAGTATGGGGATAATTAAAATTTGTACAAGTACGAGACACTTCCACCGACTTCAAGACGACTGCATGACAAGAGATTCAACAAGAACCGACATCTCCATTACTTAACCGATATCTCATGTCGGTCATCACATGTCGGTCACTACATGTCGGATACAACATATCGGTTATAACTGGATGAACCGATATCTATAATGTGCCATCTCAGCACTGTAAGGCGGCGACAACTCAGCATAAATCATCGTTACGTTTGTCCAAGTGGCGAGCTATCAAGAGAAGTGGCTAGAAGCCGCCTTTGACCTTTCAAATGTAATGATTACTATGCAGATAAATGTTGTACATAAATATAAAAGGAGAAAAACAATTCTCCAGAGAGGGACACACGTACAATAATAATATTCATAGAGAAATTCCATCTTCTTTCAAAATACACAAGCTTCTGCTGACTTATACTAAGTTTACTTCAAATCTACATCGATTATATCGTTGTTAATTCTCATTTGACAACAGTTTGGCGCTAGAGGAAGGGCGGCGTTTATGTTTTTAAGTTAACTTTCGCCTTTAAGTCATTTTCACGCTCGAAACCATCATGTCGCAGTCTGGTCGAGACCACATGACTCACCCTGGCCAGAGCCAATCGACTAACCATTCCCCACGGCGTGTAACACCACCTCCTCCGGTCACGAATGTCACGAACTTTCTTCAAAATCCGGAGTTTATTCAAGGTTTGACTTCACTAATAGCTCAAGCCATGCCCAGGAACTCGAATACGATATCGTTATCGATGCCGTTAACTACTAACCCAACAGAACATCCAACCCACACTCATCATGACCATGAAACACATGTAGCGACATCACATGCTACGTCGCAACCTCATCATACTTCTCCACATCGAGAAGAGCGGACACATGTAACTGCTAATCTCGTGGTGAAAAATCAAGTCCCGGATCAACCTCCTGTGCAGGAGATGACTGCTGAAAGTCATTCTGCTCATCACCAGAGAGTTTCGCCACGTCCTAGACCCATTTCGTCAGCACCTCACGCTCGCGAAGATTTGCGGCGCCAAATTGAACGGAATCGACTTTCAAGACATAGTGCAGAGGAAATTGAAACCCTTTCGTAAACGTTTGGCTGAACTTGAGACGCGACAGAAGTCACAAGAAGATTCACCCCGACATGTCACGACGTCGGGAAATGTTATTGTCGAGGCGGATTCTCCTTTAGCCCCCGAACTTACCGCGGAGGCACTCCCTGTGAAAGTGAAAATCCCACAAATCGGCATGTATGATGGGACATCAGATCCAGATGCACATTTAGGCCATTATACGTCTTGGATGGATTTACATGGGGCTTCAGATGCTCTGAGGTGTCGGATGTTTTCACTTACACTGGGGCCACGAGCCCAAAAATGGTATTATACTCTCCCACCTCATTCGATTTGGAAATGACAACAGTTACGTGCAGCTTTCCGATCACACTTTATCGGTGCTCAAATTTGTCTCATTCCGAAAGAATCGATTACCAACATTGTGCAAAAGGACGATGAGACTGTTAAAGACTACGTGGCTCGGTTCAACGACCGAATTCAGAACATGGAGCCCTGTCATCCTGAAACTTTGTTAGTAACTGCTATTGCTGGAATGAAGCCCAACTCAATGTTTCGTTGGACCTTGTGTCAAAATAAGCCTGCTACATTTCAAGAGTTTCTTGTGCGAGCTCAACAGTTCATTATTGCTGAAGAATCCATGTCGGTTCCCAGTTTCGACTTCTCGGTGAAGGAGAGCAAGGCTGAACCGGATGCTAAAAAGAAGAACAAGAAGAACTTTGGAAAAGCACAGTTTCGGAACTTCTCTAAAGGATATGAAATACTCCAGAGTCTCGGGCTGCTCGTGATCAGTATTCAGACAACGTCAGGATAGGTTATCATGCCGTTTATTCCGCCGGAGCAGCCACCATATATGAAGAACTGAAAGGAAAGGGAATTATCCCAGACCCGAGGCCTGTGAGAACTCCTGAAGACAAGTTGGACAAAACTCGGTACTGTGCGTACCATAAGTCTCCAGGACACAATACCGATGAGTGTCTTGGTCTTTTGTCGGCACTCTTACGCTTAATTGGACAACCCCAGCTTCAAAAGTTTCGAAATTTTGATAACTGCCGGAAAGGAAGGCCCTTGGATCTTTCAGACAATGAAGATGAGGATAACCGACCTGCTAACCAGAAAAGAGCTCGTGCAAATGATAAGGAGGTTTTTACATTTTCTACCCATGTCGGAACCTCGACTGATAACTGCAGGAAGCCTAAAATACGTGATCCCGTAGATTCTTCACATTGTATACCTCGAGTCAACTCCAATAACAAACAGTTAGATATGTCTCGACGGAAAATCAAAGCCTATGCCCGGGAGGCACAGAATGCCGAGAAACGAGTCATGAATGTTGATCTTCGAGATACCATTAACAAACGGAATTGTCCCATCGTGTTCAGTATCGAAGACGCTAATTTATTCGCTCATCCTCATTCCGATGCTCTTATCATAACCGCCCCGATTGGAGGGATTCCTGTTCATCGGATTTTGGTCGACACGGGATCTTATTCGAGTATTTTAATGCTCCGCACTTTCAAAAAATTGGGTTTAGATCCGGCAGACATTAGGCCTTGCAACGACAAAATTCAAGGTTTTAATGGGAGCATTTCTTGTCCTGTTGGCGAAATATTACTCCCTATTCGGTTTGGTGGCTTTGGACCGAAATCCAAGATCATTATGGAAACCTTCAAAGTCTTGGATGTCCAGAACGAATATAATGCTGTAATAGGACGAACCGCACTTTATAAACTTCGTGCTGCTGTGTCAATTTTTCATTATGCCCTGAAGTTCCCCACCATTGAAGGAGAAGACACTCATTACGGAGATCAACGAGAAGCCCGAAGTCTGATGTTGCTCTCAACCTCGCGTAGCTTTCATATGATTGAAGAACAGGATGCTAATAACTCTGTTGAGCCGAGTGATTCAATTTTTGATGCTGAAAGAATTGATCAATTTATTCCAAGTACTGACGTGTCTCAAGAAGATACCGACATGCCGCTTACTGATACCGACATCCCTATGACGTCGGTTTTGCCTGAAACATTAACTGAAGTCCTCAATCAAGAATCACCTTTTCGTGAGAAAGATGCAGAAATGCATGAAGATATGGATCCACGGATGCAGTTCAAGAATGGAGGTCATCATGTCCGAGCGGAACCAGTTGAAGATATCGAAACCATTTACGTGGACGGATCGACTCAGCAGAAATCGCTGCGCATTGGGGCCAACCTGCAAGAACCCATTCGATCAAATCTGATTCAGTTTCTCCATTCGAACTCCGATGTGTTCGCCTGGAAGCATGAAGATATGAAAGGGATTGACCCACAAAAAGCATGCCATCGTCTAAATTTGGACAAAACTGTCAAACCCGATATTCAGAAACGCCGGAAATTCGGCCCAGACCGTCAGAAAGCCCTTGAAGAGGAAGTAAACAAGCTCATAGATAATAAATTTGTCAAAGAAGCCAAGTACCCGACGTGGATATCAAATCCTGTTTTGGTCAAGAAAGCCACCGGCCTTTGGCGTCTGTGTATAGATTTTTCAGACTTGAATCAAGCATGCCCGAAAGATAGCTACCCCATTCCACACATTGATTACATGGTAGATGCTACGTCGGGACACCAACTTATGAGATTTCTGGATGCCTATTCAGGCTATAATCAAATTCCCATGCACCCTGATGACGCTGAACATACCTCGTTCTATTCAGCCCGAGGCCTTTATTGCTATGTCATGATGACTTTCGGATTAAAGAATGCAGGGACCACGTATCAGAGGCTGGTCAACAAGATGTTTGCTCGCCTACGATGGAAGTTTATGTGGACGATATGTTAGTGAAATCAGAACATGCCTCTGATCACGTCGCCCATCTTTCCGAAGTCTTCAATATACTCCGAGAATATTCTATGGTGCTTAACCCCAAGAAGTGTACTTTCGGAGTTGGATCAGGGAAGTTTCTAGGATACATGGTGAGTCAGAGAGGGATCGAGGCCAATCCCACCAAGATTCAAGCCATACTTGACCTAGTTCCCCCGACATCTATCAAGGGTGTTCAGGCTTTAACTGGTCGACTGGCAGCCCTCAATCGGTTCATTTCAAAGTCTACAGATTATTGTAAGCCGTTCTTCGACGCTATCAAAAAGAAGAAACCGTTTGAATGGACCATGGAATGCCAGAATGCTTTTGACAACATTAAAGAAGTTCTCTCACGGTTACCGACGTTGCAGAAACCACTTCCTGATGAGCCTCTCTATTTGTACCTTGGTGTAAGTGATGTTGCTGTTAGTGCTGTTCTCATACGACAAGATGAGCTTAAACAATTTCCGGTGTATTATGTTAGCAAGGCCTTACATGACGCTGAATTGCGATATCCGCATATAGAGAAGTTGGCCTATGCTCTGATCATCGCTGCACGGAAGTTGCGCCCATATTTTTTGGAGCATTCAATTGTTGTGTTTACGACATACCCTCTCCGACAAGTCCTTCACCGACCTGACACGTCGGGAAGAATGATTAAATGGGCGATAGAGTTGGGACAGTTTGATATCCAGTACCGACCACGAACCGCTATCAAAGCTCAAGTGCTGTCTGATTTCATTGTTGAATTTACTCCCACTGTCAACTCATCCATTGAAGATCCGACATGGACTCTCTACATTGACGGATTGTCCACTGCTATACGAGCTGAAGGAGGGATTGTCTTAGTTAGTCCTGATCAACAAGTGTTTTGCTACTCTGTGGCATTTACCTTCCCGGCCACCAACAACGAAGCCGAGTACGAGGCCCTCTTATCAGGTTTACACTTCGCCGAATCCATGAATGTTTTCTCTCTCCGGATATTTTCCGACTCTCAGTTACTAGTCAGCCATATCAATGGTACTTACGAAGTTAAAAAACCACGGTTGTTACCTTATTTTGATCTCGTTAAAAAGAAGATGACACGGTTTAAAATGACGTTGGAGCATATACCTCGGTCATCCAATATTCAGGCAGATGCTCTTTCACGATTAGCCTCATCGACCGACTTGAATAATGTTGAGTTCGTGCAAATCACCCAACAGGCGACCTCATCATCAGTCTCTACCGACGTCGTCATGGTTGACGCTGCCCCATTAACTTCAAATCCTACGTGGATGGATCCGATCATTGACTATCTTCAAACCGGGGCCTTACCTGAAGATCCGAAAGAAGCTCATGCTCTTCGTGTTCGTGCTGCTCATTACACCATTGATCAAGGAATGTTATATAAGCGTGGATATTCTATTCCATTGCTTAAATGTTTGTCAGAGATTGACGCTCAACGAGTCCTTCAAGAAGTACATGAAGGAGTCTGCGGTACCCACCAGGGAGCTCAAACTTTATCCCACAAAATTCTCCGACAAGGCTACTACTGGCCTACCATTAGGAAAGACGCCACAGATTAGGTGCGGCGGTGCCACAAGTGCCAAATATTTGCTCCTAACGTTAACCAACATCCTGAACTCCTCAAGTCGATATATAGCCCATGACCGTTTGCAAAATGGGGAATTGATTTGATCGGCCCACTTCCAACAGCGAAAGGGGGAGTTCGGTTTGCTATTTTAGCCGCCGATTATTTCACTAAGTGGGTTGAAGCCGAGCCCCTTGTAACCATCACGGAGCAGAAAATGGTTGATTTTGTATGGAAATCAATCGTTTGTCGGTTTGGAATTCCGAACTCCATTATAACCGACAACGATCGTCAGTTTGAAGGCAAGCGATTTGAAAGTTTTTGTGAAGATTACGGCATCAAGCATTTCTTCTCGTCACCTTATCACCCACAAGCTAATGGACAGATAGAAGCCGTAAACAAGATTATCAAGAATGGCCTGAAAACTCGACTTGAAGCTGCAAAAGGATCATGGCCTGATGAGTTGCCTTATGTCCTTTGGTCTTACCGGACGACGACGAGAAATTCAACTGGAGAAACTCCATTTTCGTTGGCTTACGGGACTGAAGCTGTGATACCGGTTGAACTTGCTTCTCCGACATATCGGGTCACTCACTTCTCTGAAGAAACCAACTCAGCAAACTTGAAAGCCAGTCTCGATTTG
>CACSLK010025438.1:527207-539037 GCA_902706635.1 Striga hermonthica
GGTCGACTCAACGGCAGGGTGCGAGCTGTTGAGCCTGATGGATGCCTCCCAGGGATACCATCAAATCCCCTTGGCGAGAGAGGACTGGAAGCGGGTGAGTTTCGTAACGAATCGAGGGACCTATTGTTACATGGTCATGCCGTTCGGCCTGAAAAACGCGGGCGCCACGTATCAAAGGTTGGTCGATAAAATCTTTAAGGAGCAACTGGGGAGGAACATGTAGGTGTACGTGGATCATATGTTGGTGAAAAGTAAGGAGGAGTTGGATCACGTACGAGATTTGAAAGAAACGTTCCTAACATTACGAAGGTATGGGATGAAGCTGAATCCGGATAAATGCTCTTTTGGGGTGAGGTCCGGAAAATTCTTGGGTTACTTGGTGACCAAGAGAGGTATTGAAGTCAATTCAGAGAAGGTTCGAGCTGTGATGGAGATGAAGTCACCGACGAATGTTAAAGAAGTGCAGATCTTAGCTGGTCGAATAGCGGGGCTGAGTCGTTTCATATCAAAGGTGGCGGAGAAGAGCGGCCCATTATTTAAAATATTGAAGAAGAGTGCGAAATTCCAGTGGACAGAGGAGGCACAGAAGGCATTTGAGGAGTTGCGAGGGGTGCTGGCCAACCTTCCATTGTTGGCTAAGCCCATACAGGGCGAAGAGTAGGTGCTATACATCTCTATTGGAGAGAGGGCTGTGAGTTCGGTGTTGTTGCGAGAGGAAGGAATAGCGCAATTCCCTATATATTATGTGAGTAGAGTGATGCATGGGGCCGAGACAAGGTATTTGGAGATCGAGAAGTGTGCTTTAGCTGTGGTTGTAACTGCTCGAAAGTTAAGACCTTATTTCTTGAATCATAAGGTGAAGGTGCGAACGAATATGCCGCTGGGAGAAACACTTGGCCGGCCATCAGTCTCTGGTCGATTGGTGAAGTGGGCGGTTGAACTGAGTGAATATTCTTTGATGTACGAGCCAAGGAGAGCCATAAAGGCACAGGTGTTGGCTGATTTTATCCAGGAAGGCACGAAAGTCGAGGAGGAGTTAGACGGATTATGGCAGTTGTTTGTAGATGGATCTGTGGCCCGAGGCGGGGCAGGATTGGGAATTGTCCTTGTCTCCCCCAAAGGTGATTACTTGGAATTTGCGGCTAAAGTGGGGTTCAAGATATCCAATAATGAAGCTGAGTACGAGGCAGTGATTAAGGGCTTGAGTCTAGCCAAAGCAGGAGGAGCTCGAAAATTGCAAGTGCATTCCGATTCTCAACTGGTGGTTGGGCAGTTTCAAGAAGGGTTTTAAGTCAAGGAGGATCGGATGCAGAAATATGTGGATGAGATGAAGAAGCTGAGAGAGGAGTTTGACTCGTTCGAGCTAATACAAATTCCTCGAGGAGAGAATGGTCGAGCAGACCTATTGTCGAAGATTGCTCAGAGCTTGGTTGATTGCAAGAGTAGAAGTGTCACTCTGTTGCATCTTGAAAAGAGTGTGATCGAAGCAGAAGTGGCGGAGATCGAAGAGGTGGAGGATTGGAGGGCCCCGATCTTGGAGGAGCTGAGGGGAGGAGCGATAAATGTGGTTAGGAGGTTTTTTGAGCATGGAGGCATTCTTTACAAACGATATTATGGAGGACCACATCTGCACTGTGTTACTAAGGAAGAGGGTCGATACGTGTTGAGGGAGATGCACGAAGGGTGTTGCAGTGACCATAGTAAGTCGGGAGCCTTGGTCGCGAAAATTTTTAGGGCAGGATATTTTTGGCCAACGATGAGAGAAGATGCGAAGATGATGGTGAAGAAGTGCTTGCAATGCCAAAAGCACGGCCCCCTTATCCACCAACCGGCCGAAGCCATGACGACGATGAGTGCTCCTATACCATTTGCCCAGTGGGGTATCGACCTGGTGGGGCCGATGCCTCAGGGGACTAGGCAGAGGAAGTTCTTAATAGTGGCGGTCGATTATTTCACGAAATGGGTGGAGGCTGAGCCCTTAGCGAAGATTACAGAGGAGAAAGTAATTAAATTCGTATACAATAACATTTGCTGCCGGTTTGGTGTACCCAAAGTGTTGATTTCTGATAACGGCACCCAGTTCAATGGGAAGCGGATTCGAGCATGGTGTGAAAATATGAAAATCGAGCAACACTTTGCCTCTGTGGCGCATCCGCAAGCTAATGGCCAGGTCCAGGTAACTAATCGAATTATACTGAATGGGCTGAAGACAAAATTGGAAAAGGCCTCGGGAGCATGGGTCGATGAGCTGAGCTCCGTACTTTGGGCGTATCGCATAACCCCAAGGTCGACTACAGGAGAAACCCCGTTCAGTTTAGCTTATGGAATGGAAGCATTGCTGCCGGTCGAGATCGAGTTATCTTCCCAGAGGTCGAGCACGTATGATGCTGAACAGAACGAGGACCTGATGATGGCAGCCTTAGATACTATCGAGGAGCTGCGTGGGAAAGCCGCAATTAGGGTGGAGGCGTACAAGCAGAGGATGCGAGCCGCTCATGACAAAAAGGTGAAAATTCGCAGACTCCAGGTCGGTGACCTGGTTTGGAAGTGTGTCGATGTACTCAAGTATGTGGGAAAGCTGGAGCCAAATTGGGAAGGACCATACCTGGTCGAGCGAGTGCACGCAGGAGGAGCGTACTCACTCAAGGATGCCGAAGGCCGATCACTTGCCAGGTCATGGAATATAGCTAATCTGAAAAAATATTATGTCTGAAAATTTTTGTTTCTTTTTTTTGAGAAGCCTAGAAAGTTCGAACAATGATGTGTATTGCAAAGCTTGTTAAAAGTCAATGAAATGCAGTGATTTATTGATTTTACCTGCTTTATTGCACATTTTTCTTATGCTTGGAATGTTGGCATAATTTGGATGACAGGATGTATGTGGTATAGTCTGATTTGGAGGTCGCTTGTTTAGAACATTCCTTGGGGTGGGCAGGCTGGTCGAAGACCTCCTGTTTAGAACATTCCTCGGGGTGGGCAAGTGTGAAGACCAAAACCCACCATGAATAAGGTCATCGGGCTGGGTGGTCACTTGTTTAGAACATTCCTTGGGGTGGGCAGGCTGGTCGAAGACCTCCTGTTTAGAACATTCCTAGGGGTGGGCAAGTGTGAAGACCAAAACCCACCATGAATAAGGCCCTCGGGCTGGGTGGTCGCTTGTTTAGAACATTCTTTGGGGTGGGCAGGCTGGTCGAAGACCGCCTGTTTAGAACATTCCTCGGGGTGGGCAAGTGTGAAGACCAAAGGGAGACCACATAACCGGGTGGGAAAACACGAAGGCATGAGCACTAGGACGGGTGCAACTTCAAGATCAGAAAGTGAACACGAAAACATGGGTATAGAAGAGAAGTCCAACGGTGCAGAAAACCCGAAGGCCACGAGGCTAGATGGTCGCATGCTTCGACCACCTTCAGGGGTGGGCATGTGTTCGAAAATTCAAAATCCATCATGTATAAGGGCACGAGGCTGGATGGTCGCATGCATCGACCACCTCCAGGGGTGGGCATGTGTTCGAAATTTTAAAACCCGTCATGTTTAAGGCTATTAAGCTGGACGGTCGCATGCTTCGACCACCTCCAGGAGTGGACATGTGTTTAAAAATTTAAAACCCGTCATGTATAAGGTCATGAGGCTGGACGGTCGCATGCTTCGACCACCTCCAGGGGTGGGCATGTGTTTAAAAATTTAAAACTCGTCATGTATAAGGTCATGAGGCTGGACGGTCGCATGCTTCGACCACCTCCAGGGGTGGGCATGTGTTTAAAAATTTAAAACCCGTCATGTATAAGGTCATGAGGTTGGACGGTCGCATGCTTCGACCACCCCCAGGGGTGGGCATGTGTTTAAAAATTTAAAACCCGTCATGTATAAGGTCATGAGGATGGACGGTCGCATGCTTCGACCACCTCCAGGGGTGGGCATGCGTTTAAAAATTTAAAACCCGTCATGTATAAGGTCATGAGGCTGGGCGGTCGCATGCTTCGACCACCTCCAGGGGTGGACATGTGTTTAAAAATTTAAAACCCGTCGTGTTTAAGGCCATGAGGCTGGATGGTCGCATGCTTCGACCACCTCCAGGGGTGGGCATGTGTTTAAAAATTTAAAACCCGTCGTGTTCAAGGCCACGAGATCGGACGATCGTATGTCTCGACCGCCCCCAAGGGTGGGCAAGTGTATACGTGTGTACGATAAGATTAAGCTATCTAAGTGGTCGCAAGGTGCCATAATGAAGATATCAAGTCAGAATCACCAATAAGCATTATTGAAGATCAAAACAAGTTAAAAACAAAACATTTCTATTTCGAGATCATTACAAAATCCGTTAAAGTACATAGTTTGAATTCAAGAAAGATAAAGTGAAAAATACAACGCTAAGATGGAGGAGCAGCTACGGAGTCAGCGTTGCTCGAGCTGGCATTAGGATCGGGATGGTGACTTGTTCCAGAGGTCGAGTCGCAGGCTTCATTAAGTGGGCGTCGTTTGATAGACTCAGCCGTTGCGATCAACATAGAAGTCGGAGGAATAACGCCATCGGGCAAAGCGAATGTTTTCTTTAGCACATCCGATCGAGACAAGGTTCTCTCGAGTTGCCCTGACCACCATTCATGCTCGAGTGGCAAAAAAGGGTCCCCGCAGAAGCTCGAGGGCACTTTGGGCAAAGCATCCCAAATAGCCACGGTGTCGAGCTGCTCGAAATCGTCCTCAGCGATCTGCTCCCCGGCCTTTTGCAGGGCATACTGAAAGTAGTCCACCCCGAAATCTTGCAACTCCTTCAGATACTGCGGCGACTGCATGAAGTCAGCCACCACTTGTGCGCGATGCTCACGGAGGAAGAGCTGCCCCGTTGTGGTCGCCCAGAGCATCTGCCTTGCTCGAAGAGCAGTGGCATTTGCATAGCGTTGCTTCTCGTCGGCATAGGCAGCCCTCTCTTTGGCCACAAGGGCCTCCAGATCTGCCCAAGCCTTATCTGCTTCAGCTCGAGCCTTCTTCGCCTCCGCTCGAGCATGTTCCGCCTCAGCACGAGCCTTTTCTGCTCCAGCTCGAGCAATCCGTTCTTGCTCCAGTAGAGCCTCCCTTTCTTTCAGAGCGGCCTCTTTTTCTGCCACTGCGGCTTCCTTGGCCGCGAGAGCAGCATCTCTCTCAGCAAGAGCCTTTCCTTTATTACTGAGCTCTTCGTCGAGAGATCTAATCTTGACGTCAAACTCAGTCTTCTGTTATGTTTGCATCTCGCGGAGTTTGGCATTATGCTACAGGAGGGTCGAATTTTTATCCTGCAGATAGCCGATGGTGCTCTCGAGACCCTTGATCGACTTGCCCGAGCTGTCCCGAGCTTCTTTGGCCAGAGGCAAAAAGTCAACCAAGCCCTATCAACAAAGAAGACAAGGTAATTCAACGTATGTATCGACAATGAAAAAGGAGAAGAACCAATGTAGAGTATTACTGCACGAGTTTATCGCCAACCTCGGGCAGGGTGATGTTGGCTTTTTTGCGATCATCCTCGAGGAGGGCACCCTCGAGGCGGTCGGCCACCTCATTAGCGGAGGCCGACAAGAGAGAGGTCGGTTTCGGGGCTAACGGATCAGGAGGAAGATAGCCAGCGCGCCCCCGCTTGACAACGACCTCGCTCTGCTCAGTTCGACGGCGTTTGCCCAAGGCTGACTCACGCCCCCCGTCATCACAATTGCCGGATTCGACCAGAGCTTTGGTCGATACGACAAGAGTGGTTTTGGAGGATTGGTGGGTGAGGGGCAGTTTTTCTAGGGTTTTGGTTTTGGATGATGTGTTAGGCTCGGAGGCTTTATCGACAGTTCTGCCTTAAAGGTTGGCTTTGGGTGGGGAGTTTCGTGGACCTGTCTTCTGATGGCAGCCGTCGGCTTTCTGATGGCGGTCGACGGTTCTTTGACGATCACCGGTCTTAGATTGGTGATCGACGGTTTTCGAGGAGTTTGAGGATTTTGTGGTCGATTGAGAGGCGGATGGGTGCTGTTGCTGCTGGTGTTTGGGCGGCAAGGGCTGTTGTGACTGGTGTTGTTGCTATTTTTGCTGTTTTTGTTGTTGTAGCTGCTTCTGTTGTTGTGGTTGTTGTGTTCCCTTGGGCGGCGGTGGAGGAGGAGGAGTTTGTCGCAAGGGCGATCGAGGAGGAGGCGGTGGAGTTTACCGTGGGGGCGATTGTTGCTGCGACTCTGGCCGGGATCCGCCGGAGCTAGTCGAGCCATCGACTTTATCGCTGGTCGATCCGGCGGCAGCCCCTGATTTCTTCTTCAGAGGAACTTTCATCTGGGGGATGTTAAAACTAGGAGCCTCTACACGAGTACAGTAGGGAAACCAAGATAAATATCAGTTTTTCACTTCGACAGAAGCAGGAGCATACAAGTACACATTCGAGCAATTGTGTTGAGAATTACCTGGATCGTTGTCAATGCGAACAAGATCGAGAATCTCCTCTGTAGGAGGAGAGAAGGTTTTGTGGGTAAGTAGACCACAAAAGTGAAGAAGATTGTCATCACAAAGAAGTTTTTCAGACGCAACGGTCTTGGAATTCTAGGTATGGATCCGTTGGTTGAAGAGGGGGTTTGCTGGAGGGGCCGAGGCTGCCTCTTTCGAAACATCCTTGATCCAAGGGACGAAAGGCCAAGGTAAATGGACGTCAGGTCGAATGAAGATGAACTTATCGCTCCACTTGGGAAGGTTGGAGGGGATGTCATTAATGAAGTGCGCACCATTGCGGCTTTTCAAGTAGAGACCCCAGCCCAGTTTAGAGGGGCAGTAACAATAATGGAAGAAGTCTAGGTCGAATCGACCTAGACGGATGTGACAAAGGATGATGAAAGTGGTGATGAAACGGATGGCGTTAGGAGGAAGTTGATGCAAGGGAAGCGAGAACCACTCGCAGATGCGGATTATATCACGGTTCAAAGGAAAACGTAACCCGAGCTTAAACTGGACCTCGAAGAAAGGGTAACAGTCTCGCGGAGGATGATCATACCGGTCGGAAGGGGAATATCTAATGAACGCCCAACCAAGAGGTTGGCCGATTTTGTCAGGGTTAAACCAGGGATGAGAAAGGGTAGTAGAAGATGAGCGCTTGGAAAGTTTTTTGGTCGAGGACTGTTCAGGGGGAGAATTTGAAGGGGGAGGAGCAGTTGGCTGTGGAGAAATAACCTCGTCCTCCTCTGTCTCATCTAGCGCACCAAGAGGAGGTCGACGGTTGCGGAGGGGAATGTTATCTATGGTGTCGCCGGAGTTGAAAGAAGCAACACGAGCTGTGAAGACACGGGTAGGAACAGTATCACCGGGGCGAAGAATCGAGAGAGGAACGGATTCAAGTGCGGAAGGCAAGATCTCAACTGAACCAGAGGAGGTGGTCGAGGTAGCAGGATCTAAAAATAAAAGTAGAGAGGAACAATATCAAAAAGAGGAATTTTGGCAAAAAAGGAGAAGGGTAGGAGGAGAAGGTTTTAAAAATTAGGGTTCCACGAAAGGGGCTATTTTGAAGAAAAAGAATAGGGATTCCGAGAGAATTTCAAAGGGGAAGAGCGAAATCTACAACGATCAACAGACAAGCACAAAAATTCAATGCACAGATTCAAAACATTCGATCAGCAAACTTCAGATACCAAATTCGAAAAAGAAAAGAGAGAAAAAATTTCTCAAAACACAAAAGCCCAGATACAGGAAGTACAAAATCAGAAGAAAAACAACTTACTCATAATCACGGAGGAGAGAATCGGGAAAACTTGAAGATTGCAGGAAAAATCGCCGATGGAAGCTAGGATTTTTTGCAGAGAGAACATTGAATGCAAAGGAATTTGGGAGAGATTAAGGTGGAAAAAGTCGGAAATTCTGTTAAGTACCGGTTTTATACCTTGGAGAGTTTAAAGGGTGAAAAAGGAGGACCGTCAGATTAAAGTTGGATCGTGCGGAGGAAAAATTAAATTACACGGTACTCCAAGTGGGCACGTTATACGAGGGGGCGCCATCATTAAAGTACCTGACACACGCGAACAGGCGTGACGCGTGGCGAAAAAGCAGGAGCGACAGGAAGGACTTGAAATAGACGACTTTATTACTAGCAATTAATGGGAAATTATTTGAAAATGTGAGCGGGAAACCTATTACTTGGTCGATATTGAATGACGAATCATCGGGGAGGTCGATAAATACCAATTCACTCTTAGATCGAGTCGTCCAGACTCGACCAGAATGGGGGTGGACTAGATGATATGGGATATTATATACACAAAGCTAAACCGGTCTTCTGGGCCGGTCGAGAAGGTTAAACTAAGAGGGAGCCGAGCCAAAAGGCGAGAAGATCGAACATTCAGGGAATCGACCAGACTATGATCGAACAATCCATCGCTCGACCAGACTAATGATCGAGCAAGCTAGTTGATCCCAGCAGGGTGATCGCTTCGAGGAATTCGTAATCGAACTAGTTATGGGCGCGTGTATCATAGGCGCGCGTAGGAGCCTCTGACTGAAATCTCCAGAGAATATTTACCCCATGTGCTAGGGAAACACGTGTCGACAATGTATTGGGTGATGGTGATAACTACCTCTGACAACTCCCAATGTCCTGCGCCACCTCTGACATGTGTGCGGCGTGTCAGAGTACGGACGGGCAGCTTGGGCAGCCAGCTCACCTCATCCGGGCAGCTCTTAGGCCAGGTATCTCAACCCTATATAAAGGAGGTGAGCCTTTCTTCCCAAACACATTCTATTCATTCTCTCAATTCCAGTATACTCATACACATACTGACTTAAGCATCGGAGGCTCTTCACCGGACACAACCCCCGGTGTGAGAGTTATTTGCAGGTTTCCGGCGTTCTACCGGCGAGGACCAAGATCTATCCGTTCAAACCGGACCAGGACGCTTACACCTGCATTACGTGTGGTGATGGTTGTGATGGAGGGTACCCCATATCAGCATGGAGATACTTTGTCCATATTGGTGTTGTGAATGAAGAGGTAGCATTTTCTCACAGCGTCTATGTGAGAAACAAGTTTCATATTACTGTCAGAATATATGGAGAAGCCAGATTATAAAATTATGAATGCTAACATCTAAGTCATTGTGCTAATGTAGAGATGCTTCACTCTGCCTGTTGACCAATATGAGTCGGTCATAGAACTTATGTGTGTATGAAAACACTTGATGATGAAGTTTTTCTTTAACAGCGTGATCCCTACTTTGACAATAGTGGATGCTCACATCCTGGCTGCGAGCCTGCGTATCCAACTCCCAAGTGTCCAAACAGATGGAAAAAACAAAACCTTTTCTGGCACAAATCTAAGCACTTCAGTGTCAATGCATATAAAATCAGTTCTGGTCCATACAATATAATGGCTGAAATTTTCTTAAGTGGACCAGTAGAGGTCTCATTCACCGTGTGTGAGGTAAAAAACATAACTTACTCTTTTTTTTACTGAACTTTATAAGCTTTAAGCGAATGATTGGATTTGTATCTTGATTCTCATGGAGTTATGTTACAGTTTGGATTCTCATTCACCATGTACGAGCAATATTGTTTTATTTCAACCTTGAAACCCATGTGGTTGAGCAGTGCTTCCAAATTTGTTGTAGGATTTTGCTCACTACAAATCAAGAGTTTATAAACACTTAACAGGGGATCAAATGGGAGGTCATGCAATTAAGCTGATTGGTTGGGGAACTACCGACGAAGGGGAGGACTATTTGGTACTTAATGGATTTAAATCTTGAAAATTCAATCATTTTGATAATTTTATGTTGCAATCCATACTTACGATTGACTTTTTTCATGCAACTTTTAGCAAATCAATGGAATAAAAGCTGGGGTGATGTGCGTGCTCTGTTGAAATCTTCCTTGAGATCTTTACAGCATGTGTAGAATTGAGGACTTTATTATCACTGCATATTAAATAGTACAACTTTAGGATTTTTTTCATTAGTTTAAGGAAACGCGTGGGAACTAAATGAACCATTAATCCGTACCCAAAAATGATTGCAGTATCTTATTTTTGCTGCTAGTCGCTTCTGCTTAATTCTGATGTTGAACTACAATAAAAGAATTGGAATGTTGACGAAGCTGTTAATGGTTTGCAGGATGGGTACTTCATGATCAGAAGAGGAACAAATGAATGTGGCGTTGAAGGAGATGTAGTTGCAGGGTTACCTTCATCAAGGAACTTATTCTCCAAGTATGGGAATGTGGATGCATCACTTGATGCCTCAGCTTGAGACTTGACCATCATACCAGCCCACGTGATTGAACTATGCATGAAGCACTGAAGAATGATGCAAAATAATTATGATGGTTATTATTACTATTATAATAATAATAATAATAATAATAATAATATTATTATTATTATTATTATTATTATTATTATTATTATTATTATTATTATTATTATTAGTTAGCTTGAAGAATAAGCTAAGGTTTAGTTTAAGAGTCTTATTTAAAGAGCTCTTGTGCTTTGTTATTAGGGGAATTGATTATTGAGAATGAAATAATGAAATGATTGTGTGTTTTATCGAGAGAGCATCTCATTTATCTTTCACACTCGTACGCTTTTCCCTACATCAGTTGGTATCAGCAGTCAATACGATTCGCGAGGTCGCCGGGACGACAAGATGCCGCAAACAAACAACGTGATGCAACCTTCAACGATCGGTTTCAATAGATCGACTATCGATTTGAAAAGATGGACGTGCGTTTCACGGATTGGTTTGCAGATCTTTCGACGAGGATCGAGAATTTACATTTGACGCTTAACAACGTGGTCTGGGGTTTGCAGATGAACCTTGCCGCCGGCGACTGGGGTGTGCGCTGGGGAGTTCACGGAGGAAGTAGAGGTCGTGGTCCAGGCGGGGCGCCCCGTCGTCCATCTCCACAACCGTCGTCCGGCAATGCAGCGGCGAGGAGACCATCTCGGAGATGGATCCATTCGGAGAGTGGCTGCCTCCGTCCATCGAGACTGAGCTCGTTGCTGAGCACGACGACCAAGATGTACGGCAACAAGGTGTGGTTTTTGAGGAAGATGACGGGCCATTGTACGACGGTCTGCCTATTTTCGATGAGGAGCCTCTAGTGACGGAGACATATTTTTGCAGCAATATGGGTCCCACGCGGGTTGTCGCAGAAGTTGAGCCTTTGACGGGGATACCGTCGTTGAAGCCCGATGTTTGGAGTATCTTGGCCAACGATGGTTTTTGGGTGCCGAAGTCGAGGCTTAATAACTGGTGGGCCATTTTCCAATTGTCTATCGCGAAGTCTTCCAACAATGGGATGCGTGGCCGTAGTTATAGATTTGAGCACAGCGAACGATGTGGTATGTTTTGTGTTAATTCAGCTGTATGGGTTATGCGTATGAAGGTGTGTACATGTGCCTTTGCAACAGTTCAATCCTTGCCCGAGATTATGTTTACTTTCGGGGTTGTTGGGCGACCTTCAACCTTCGTGTTCGATTAGGGGGAAACATTGGGCTATTCATGTCATGAGACGTCTCCAACGGGAACGTGTCGGATTCGAGGGCGAATCCTGCTCAACCAGGGGAGAATGATGCAAAATAATTATGATGGTTATTATTATTATTATTATTATTATTATTATTATTATTATTATTATTATTATTATTATTATTAATATTTAGCTTGAAGAATAAGCTAGGGTTTAGTTTAAGAGTCTTGTTTAAAGGGCTCTTGTGCTTTGTTATTAGGGGAGTTGATTATTGAGAATGAAAAATATGAAATGATTCTGTATTTTATCGAGAGAGTATCTTGTGTATCATTCCCACTCGTACGCTTTTCCGTACATCAGAATTTTTCATCATCGTTATATGTACTAA
>CACSLK010025438.1:539792-557405 GCA_902706635.1 Striga hermonthica
CAGGCCGAGAAAGCTTACTCATACTCATGATGCCTGACGGAAAGTCTTGAGAACTCGGAAAAGGGTGCCGGAGAATAGAAGCGCCGGAAAGCTGCGATTGCCGAAGAAAATTAGAAAATTTGAGAGAGAGGAGTGCGAAAAGTGATGATGAGGAAAGGTGAGGGTTACTTATAGAAAGGGCAAAGAAACCCTAACCCTCGGATTAAAGTCATTTTCAACGGTCAAGATGGGGCACAGAATACGAAGCGGCGGAGAGAGAAAATGTCATCCTTTGGATTTTGAAATTTGAAAAGATTCAGACTTATCTAATCAAGTCAGAATTCGCGAAAAACGAGTCGAGGTAATGAATGAACGCAACCCGAGATGATAATTGATGACGACATATAAAAAAGATCCGAGGAAAACATCCAATCGACAAAATCTACTCGTAAGCTCAGAGTCGCTTCGAGTAATTTTGGGGGGGACTAGATGATATAGCCATACTATCGTGCCACGGTTCAGTAACCGCGGCATGGTCACAATCGGCTCATAGCGGTTCATATCATCCTGGTTCGGAACTGCCAAAGTCGACTATAACACAGTCGACTCCGCCGGTAGGGTTTCATGGTATTCAATCAAGAAGCCCGGCTCTCGACCGAGTCGACATATATCCGTCGACTGGAACGAGTCGACATATGCCCCGACAGCGATTAGACGAATCAGGGACCATTAATGATGGAATGCGATCCAGTCGACTCGATTCGATACCTCAAGTCGACTGAAGGAGTCTTGCAGTTCGAGGTGTCCGATAGCTTTGACACACCTCCGCATATTGAAGGAAAGTTAAGGATAAGAAGGAAGCTAAGGAAGGATCTAGATGCTGACTAGGAAGTAGGCGGAATATGAACCGACCGGGGTATTCTGGACCTTTCCTTTAAGTCGGCCAGGGCATTTTGGGGACTTCAGGTATATATTGTACTCCTATATAAAGGACTGAGGTAATCCCAAAACCCTAACTCCCATTCATTCCATACCTTTCTATTACTGCTGCTGCTCTGATAGCAGCTCCCATCATCTCTCTCACATACTGACTTGAGCGTCGGAGGCTCTACGCCGGAAAAACCCTCCGGCGTTGAGTTCTTGCAGGTGTTCGTACGATTCAGCAACGGCTCGAAGGTCATCAGGCCAGATCTAAGCTCGTTCATTCCGGTTCATCCCAGATCCGGACGTTTTCTCACCAAACCGTTCCAGATCTGAGAGCAGACCCATCAGTTATATGTACTAATATTTCCAGGGCACCCTGGGTATAATTTGTATTCGGATTGTAATATAAGGATCGTGCTTGTAGTGTTTCGACTCTATATACACCGTTCTTGGCGTTTTAAACATGGGAAGTTCTTTTTATATGACAAGGTGATATTATCAAAATTATAGACACAAAAACTTTACTCAAGTTTGATATTTGGAAAAACAAGCATTAGGAATTACTCCTTTAATGTAAGATTGGAACTGTATTTAAAATTAAACAAAAATAATTTTTCATACAATAATTAAAACTATAGTACAACAATATTTGGTCTACATATGTAATAATAAAATTATAGATAAGTAATATATAACTAAATTCTTTTTTGTGCACAATATTTTTGGTTTAATCGAAGTTGGCAATGTCGATAAATAACATAGTAATTCATAATGTCATTTGTAATGCTCGAATATTTATTTAAAATAAAATGTGGATTTTCATAACATAATTTGAACTTTTAATGATCATTTTCTAAAATAACTCAACGGACATTACTCAAAAACCTTTCTTTCCTTCAAAACAATTTCGAATATAAATTAACACTCTAATACATTCCCAATATCGATATTCAAAACATAGTTCAATCTAAAACAATCCAACCAAATACAAGTTCTAAAACAGTTTCACGGTAACATAATAACATAAATGACCACGCCCGTCAGCTCGTGTCAGCCGTCAGCTCGATCAACCTGAAAAAGAGAGGGGTGAGCAATCCTCCAGCCCAGTGGTAAAATTCATACTATGTCGTGGCTATTATACATCGTTAACCTAGTTCAAGCCTCCAAGTAAAATATACACAGCTCCAGGTAATTTCTACCCTGTCGTGGCTATTATACATCGTTAACCTAGTTCATGAACTGTTCCGTCTAGTAATTGATTTCAGTGGCACATATCATAATGGCACATTCCCTATCACATAGCATTTACATAGAATACTCGGCTCACCGGCCCACAATCACATACACATAAAAAACTATACTACCACATGATTATACAAAATGAGCCATAACCCCTACCTGGTAAACGTAGATGGATGACGAAATGTAGATGACATAAGCTGTTATCACTCAGAACAACTCTTGAGTCTCGACTGCTTGTAATCTACATTTATAGCAAAAAGATTCTATAAATACTTAACTCATTTTTCTTGGAAATAATTAATTTTTAACTTAATCAAACTTAACTTGATTAAGCACTTTTATAAAATTTGTGGTAATTTGTTGGTGAAAAAGACTCGAGAATTTTCAAAAATTCTAAAGATATTGTTCGGCATAAAAAACGGTTCAACCGACTCAAAAATAGGTTCGGAGTCCTCGTGGCTAGCAGCCGGCTCGAGTCAGACCACAGGGCGTTAGCAAACCGGATGCGGCTCGACCCTGCATGCCTGGTCGCGAAAGACCTCGACGCGAGCGCACGTCTACGCGCCCAGTCGCTGGGCAACGCGCCTGCTCACGCATTCGAGTGTTGGGGTCACTAGGGTTAGGCTGCAGTTGCTGTGACCTCGGACGCACGCTGTCTAGGCATCTGCGTACGCTCAGCTGTTGAGGGAGGATGCTAGCATGCTCGGTTGTTGTAGGTTCGACACAACACCGCAATGACCTGCGGTGACCTGTTGCGACCGACACTGAGTAAGACGGCGCGCATCATGCCCGCGACCCGTGGCTTGCCAATGGGCGCAGCCCGCCAGCGCTGGGCTCCTGCGCGCGGTACCTTAGCCAAACTCGTGATTATGGCCAGTTATACCCACACACCAGCGACTATCTCGGCATGAACCTGACACAATCAGCATGGTTGTTCCATTCATACGGGGTCCGTGGGTCACGGTTCACTCAAGTTTAAAAACTGTTTTTTCCCAAAATTTTCCAAGGCGTAGAAATTGATTTTTAATGCACAAAACATGATTTTTCAAGGCTCAACATCAACATCATATTTTTCCATAACATTACCCAATAATTGTGACATGAAGCTTTAAAATTTTCATGGCATCAAAGGCTTCAAAATTTTCTATCTTTTCTCTTAAATTTCAAATCATAGACAAAACTCTAATTTTCCAAAATTACTCAATTTTTCAAATTATGCTAAAGCACAAATGAGAGCTCCTTAATTCCCAAACTCCATATTCTCATAGCAACACCAACTTTATTTCAAAAATACCTAAACAAAATTCTTCAAAAAGAATTTCATCTAGGCTTAGAAATTTACCGTGCGTCAGGAATCCACAAGCACAGTTGAACACGAACGAATTTTCAAAGAACAGAGCCTCGCTCTCGATAAAAGCCACACTCGCAACTCCTCAGTTGACGACTCATTGTTCTCGGGCTCTCCCTTGATCCGATGCGCAACAAGGCCCGACAGAGGCGACCGCGTGCTCCCTCGGCGGCTACGCGTGGCTCGGCGAATGTGTAGCAGGGGTTCTCGGTTGTGCAACGTCAGCGTGTGTCTCGAAAATAGATGAAGCAATGGATTTCTTTGGTCTCCGGATAGAAATTAGAGAAAAGAGAAGAATATGTATTACCGAGAGAATTTGAGAGTAATGGGAGATGGTGATGAAAAAAAAAATCTAAGTTAATTGGCCTTAGCTTCACCTTTGGTTTTTCAAATAGCATCAAGACGAGAATCAATTTGATCATAATGAAATGGCCATTAAAGAGAAAGGAGTTACAAGATTTAAAATCAAATTGAAAGACCAACAGTTACAAAGGCCGAATCTCTTGGAAGTCTTCATGTGTGTAATGGCCAAAAAAATTCAAGTCCAGTCTTGGATAAGTCTCTAGGTGAAAACCATTGTAAATATTAATTTGTGGACATTACCTAGATATAGGCTTTGTAGGTGTGGGCCAAAAGCCCATTAGGTCTTTAGTCATACATGTATTCCCTTATATATAGGGTTCAAGTGAATGAATAAGATGAGAGTTTTTACGTGGTGTATCTTTCTCTTGTTCCTTCTGCGTGCTTTCTCTCTTTCTCTACGTATTACAACACGTTATCAGCACGAACACTCTACCACTTAAGCAGACAACGACATTGTCAAGACGAATAGACAATCAAGTAACAATCGAGAATTGATGTATGCGACAGACGGGCAATCAAGGTAACGATCAATGATTGATGTATGCCCTAGAAAGGAATCACTTTTTTGTCAAGGTACCATTCAAAGTCTATTCAATATCAATAATGATCTATTATTTTAATCAGTTTTAGTTATTTTGGGAGTGTTATCTCCTATGGGAGTGTTCTCTAATGTTTGGGAGTTTTGTTCTCCACTTGAGGGAGGTTTGTTTTTTCTTTTATTGTGAGTGCGTTGTGGTATTTAGGCTCTCTTTGGGATGTCCTCTCATCTCGGTCATTTGTCCGCCGACTTTGGCTGCTGTGGTCGTGCTATGTGTTGTAATTATGTGTGATTTTAATGGAAGTCTATTGGTAGAATAAAATCTACAAAGTGTGAATTGATGACTTTTGTGCGAGTTTGATTGTTGTGGTTGTGTTGTCAAGTATTTGTGAGTTAATTTTAAAAATTATTTATAAATTAATATTAACTCATTTCATTCTGAATTTTAGATATGTGATGCGACCCTGAATCTATATGACCTAGTAAAATTTTGAAGTTCAAATTATACGTGAGTTATTTATTCTGAATTTTTAACTTCAATGTGTCAAGTGCTAGAAAATTTTTCAATCTGCAATGTATTAAATTTTGAAGATTTGTTGTGAACGATTTGAATGTATTTTGTGACGTATTTTGGATATGATATAGGTATATGCGCTTTGTATTCACAGAAAAAATTGGGTTAAAAAATCTACATGTGCAATTTGTTTGATATTTTCAAGTAAGTATGTGCAGTGCAGAAAAGTTTTTGTAATCTGCAGTATATTCAATTTTAGAAAGTTGTTGCAGACACATAAGATATATTATTGCTATGATATTTTTATATAACGTCATTGTTAGGATTTACAATACAAGTAAATTCTAGATTTATTTGTCATCACCAATTATTTATATAAATTTCTAAACTCAGTATGCATATAAAAATCTGAAAGATGACAGATTAGGTTATTTGAGTCATAAAATATTTTTTAGTTATCTATTGAGCATATATGGACTTGGAAATTTTTATACATGATCTTGGATGATATGTATATATGTGGGTGAAATTTGGTCATTATTGAACTATTATATGTTTGTTTAAAAATTATGTCCGAAGGATAGATTATATAATCTGCATGATTATAGTTTCACTAACATGATTTAAAAAAATTGAAAAGTATTTATGTCTAATGTCTTTAGTGCTACAAAAATTCATGTGCTATTATAAGTATGTCTATTGTATATGAGAAGAAGATTATATACAAAAAAATGGTGAAAATATTGGATATGTTTTATTGATGCTACATAGCTCAATGTATGATCATCTTTATAATATGGTTGGATGAGAAGATAGAATTGTGCAGTTATAAAAATGGTGAAATATTTTAACAAATATCTATATATCCAGTTGTATAAGATTCCTTTAAATACTATTAGTTCCAGAAGGACACTAAAATAAAATATGGATGGATAGAATGATTAGAACAATGTATCGGTTGTCTATAAGATGTCAATTAATATCTCATTTATCGATAGCTTCTAAGGTAACAATGAATTTCTTATACACTCTCTAATGATATAGAAGTTAACAATAATGTTTTCATATACTTTATGAAGGATTAACACCCATACAAGTATCGAAATAAAAGAATGATTACACAATGAGTAAGTCTTAATGACTAATCTTGAATTAAGATATTATCGAATATTTTATAATGTGTTAGGAACAGTTTGTATTCTCGAAGTAATACATGAAAATAATGAATCCAACCAAATCATTACTCATGAAAACAATATATAAGAATATTGATATAATTTTATTTTTTTCCGAAAGATATTATAGATAAAAACGCACAACTGTGCAAACAAGCAGCCCATGACTGAATATTACAACCAAGAACTAGAAATTGAGAGGACGGATCGAATGACCGCCTAGAATCATGCTAGCAACACTAGAAAAGAAAACACACGACACTCAACTCAAAGAAACCAAAACACCAACTACGAACGCTCCCAACAGGAGAATAGAAACGGCCCCCACAGGGTAATCAGTACTGAGACCAACAACCTTAACCTAAAACAAGATCCTACATAACAACACAACAGGCACGCAAAATAAAAGAACAAAGCAACTACAAGCTACAAATAAACAAAACAAACGGAGCTCTTCCCCAACGAACGGACTAGTCCAACCAACAGCGAATGATCGACACAAGAAAGATTCCAGGCCCAGAAACCGCTACCAAAACTGCATACGACCTATACAGCAAGAGAAATTGAACCCAAACTCATCCCCGAAATCGACCCGTCATTGACTGAGTGAGCCGCAATCAACCCCACACCAGCCCCATCCGGACTCGTCTAACACCACTAGACAAGGCCGATAGAACCTAGTCCCGTGACGCCTAACAACACTAGCCGAATAGGGGAAGGTGAGCAAAAATCGAACCTCAACACCAACCACCGCAGCAGGCACACCGCAGTCACCAGGGTCCCGCCCCACCCGAAGACGCGCGCCCATCCCAATACCACTGTGGACTTCCGACCACCATAGGTCCAAGCTCCACCTGAGAGGCAGAGCCCCGCCGGACAAAGCAAGCCCAACAATCGCAGACGGGAGAAAATAAATGGACTTACCGCCACCGTTCAAAGCAGCACCTACGATGAAGGAGAGAACCCCAAAAGCAAGCTAATCGCCGCTCGGAAGGGACGCCACCACCGATTGACTCCCCATCCGCAACCAAGAGCCAGATCTCCAATCTCGGCCATCCACGTAGCTCCAGAATTGCGCAACATCAAGGGGGGGAGGAAGGTTAAGATCGACCCCTAGCCGAGCCTATTCCGACACCGGGGAAGGCAAACAACTGGAAGTTGCAAGGGACGTCAAGGAAAAAGGGTTTTTCGCGACGGGAAAGGGGAAAGTGTAATATGATCTTGATATATAATTAATTATTTGAGATTGTATTAGTTCCAGAAGCACATGTACAAAAATTATAATTTGTCACATGAGGTATATGATAGAAAATTATCTTTATCTTATAAGACTATATGTATCCTTGACTTGTATCGTTATTCTTTGCATATGAGCAAATCTTTTTTGTTACGTATCCTATAATTCTTAGCATTACTTGTTGAGATTTGAAAGTGGTAACACACGTAAGATTGTCCAGTGGACATTATTCACTCGATAAGGATTATTTTCGATGATGAAGAAGGAAAAATATTATATAACTTATGGGATGAAATCTCTCATACTTCAATTGTTATACTCCTAAATAATTATAAAAATGAAAATGCCCACATATATTATTATTATTTTGTCTATGCATCTGAATACACATGAAGCATATGTAGATTAATTTTAACATGTGAATTGTGTATATTGTTTGGAACATATTTGGTGAAAATATCAAAGTATGCAATTACGACTGTTTATCTCATTTTTGTTGCTATTTTTGTTGGTGTTTTGTTTGTCATTTTCAATATTTTAGGTCATTTCTTAAGTTTTTTTGGTCTACCTAGTCGTTTCTTGTGTTTTTATTGTTATTTTGATGTGTTTGGTATTTTCGTTATTTTCTTCCTATTTTCTTCGGTTTTCGTGTGTTTCGGGTGGTGGTGATTATAGGTTCTAGGCGGGGAAAGCAGTGGTCCGTTCCAGTTCCTAGGAGTTCCATGTTGTTCGTGCGACTCAAACAGGCAGAAATCGAGTTTTCATCTCGGGCAGAACCCAAGAAACATTGGCCGTGAGCTCCCGAGTCAACCAAAGGTCATTACCCGCCCTGATATAGCAAAATATTGAAGTTACAGGACCTTAGCGCCGCTAAGGGTACTTAGCTAGCGGCGCTAGCATGTCTAGCGGACGACTGAAGCTCGAGTTTTGTGACTCTAGCGCCGCTAAGGGGGGTGATAGCGCCACTAAGGTCTGTTATGAGAAGTCGTGTTTTTCACGTATTTTTGAATGGAGAAGCATATAGATCGAACCTAGGGTACTTTCCAGACATCTTGAACATTTTTTTTTCGTACTTTCTCATCCAAAACACTTTTTTTTTCTCTTAGTTTTCATTGGGATTCAACCTTGGAGAGTAAAAACTCCAAGATTTGTCTTTTGGAATTTGGTTTGCACGTTATTTTCGGCATTGGGTTTTACATTAATCGTAAGCTTTTCTTTTTATTTTGTGTATGATTATGATGGCTTTGATTGATGTGTATTTCGTTGTGGAATTTACGATGAGTAACTAAATTTGTTAACTAGGGTTAGGGGATAATTGTTCCGATTCAATTTTGTTTGCGTGTATGTTGATTGCTCAATCTTTTCGAGTTGTCTTAATCCTAGGGTTAGATGATTGATCGTGCTTAATCTAGTTAGTCAATTTTTATAACCAAAATGGGAGGAATTGATCGATCTAGGCTCGTTTAGAATAGACATGTTTGTAATGGTATTGTCAATGTGTTAATTGATTCGATAATTGTTCGTTTATGTTTATTTTCTTGTTACAAAGAGTTATTGAGAATAAATCTCTAGATGAGGAAGTTTTTCGAGTCCTTTAACCGAGTATTTGATTGCCCATTTAATGCATGTGGAACCGGAAACGATTATTCCCCGACACCCTAGTCCATTTATCACTATTTGAATCGTGTTGTAAGTTGTGAGATTGAAATTGCTAGTTTTAGAATTCTTAATTGATAATCGGAACCAAAACTATACTGAATTAAAATGTTTAGGATTTTGTTTTCTCTTTTCGTGTGATTGAATATCTGGACAAATAATCCGGCTAACCTTCCTTGAGACACGACCCGGAGATTGAATCCTTCGATTTAACTCCGATAAAAATAACTACAATAAAAAAGTCAATTGCTGATAATTGAAAACCAAAACTTTTGAATTAGAGTGTTTAGGAATTTGTTTTCTCTCTCTTGTGATTGAATAACCATACAATGAAATCTGCTAACCTTCCTTGCAATACGACCCGGTTAAAGTCGCTGGTCTCTATTAAAGTCGCGAGTCGTGACTTTGCGCTCGCGAGTCACGACTTCGGCTGTGAGCCGCGACTTTGGTTGCACTGCATGACTTTACATTTCAGACTTGTTTGGGCTCGTCCGATTTCGGAATTGAGTTTTCTTTTTTGCTACGCGTCGCCAACGAATACGTTTATTCAATTATGTTCTTGAAACCAATTTTTCATGTTGATAAAATTTGCCCGAAGATCCCGACATACACATAAAAAATGACAAAACACGAAGAAAACCAGAAAAACAAACGAAAAACACCTAAAGACTCAAAATGAAGGAAAACCCATAATAAAACACGAAACGGACTGAAAACGAAAGAAACTACCTAAAATGGGGGAAAAAGAAAAGTAAAACAAGTACAAAAAATGTAACAAAAATGACAAATAGACTCTTAGGAAAATTAGAAGCAGAACCTGAAAACTCAAAATCATGGAAGCTAAAGCATTTCCTTTGGAACTGTTTTTCATAAGCCCTTCCAGTCAAAGCTGCCTTGAGAAGAAGAGGGATGCTTGTTGATGGGATCTGTCAATCCTGTGGAGAAGATGTTGAGACCAGTGAGCATTTGTTCTTTCACTTTAGAAGAGCTAAAGAGGTACGAAAAGCTGCTCCGGTGCAATGGGAATTTCTTAAGGACCCTTCAATCAAATTCAGATCATGGTGGGGTGATGTATGCTCCAACAGTAGGTTGGAAGTCTCTGAAGCTCGAATTAAACTAACCACATACCTCTTATGGTGGTTATCGAAAGCGCGAAACCTTTGGGTTTTCAAGAAAGAATGGATGTCGGCTCAGTTTATATATTAAGCTTGCTATGGGGAGCTGACAGGAGTATGCACAGAGGAACTGCAAATAAGCCAAAGAAGCTCTGAGGAGATGTCTAGGTCCGTTTGGTGCAGTGGGCTTTCATCATGTTTTTTTCTTGGTCTGTCTTTACTTTTTCTGTTTTTGATGGCTTGAGTCTTGTAGGTTTTTTTTGTTATTACTCTTTTTCTTGGCATGTCTTCTTGTTAGTCTTTTTGTTTCTTTGATCTTGGTAGTCTTTCCATTGTGTTGCACCTTGCAGTGTAGGATTTTTGAGAAGCGCTAAGGGTGACAATTTTGTACTGGCCTTAGTATGTGCTCAGGAATTAATTTTTTAGATGGTGTATTGTGTTGATCATTTAGAGCACCTGTGTGTAGGTGGCTTTCCCATTTTACTAGCCCCATTTAACTCTCGATTTATATGATTGTACATGTTGTGCTATAAAATATTTTATCGTTTTGAAAAGAAAAAAAAAAATCAAAATAAATACCATAAAATAAAGAAATTTTAGTGGTATCCTAAAAAGGTAAAAGCCATAAATAAATATTAAAAAAAGTGTAATAATAAATCAGAAAAGCAAAAATAAAAAAGAGTAATGCTACAAGATAATGGTGTACATAAGGGTATACATAATCCTTACATTGTATGGGATCCACAAAAAATAAAAATCAAGTAGACCTCACACCATGTGAGAGTTATATACATCTCTATGTACACTTATTATGTACACGCAGCATTTTCTAATAAAAAATAGGGGGAGACAGAGCATATTCCCCATCAGTTAAAGAAGCGAGTGAGAGTTTTTGTGGCGTAACTGGCGTTGTGCAGAGCCACAAAGTCATACAGTAATTAGCAATAGCAGCCCACACGGTGGAAAAACACACACATACACGCGCGCGCACGCATATATATGTGTTGCAGCTGATGTAGCAGACGGCGGCGACACCTCTGTTTCTTCTACTTTCATCTTCGATGGTGAAAGACCAATAGATAATATGTCGCTCTCATATGCATTTTCCCCCTGTTTTTATGTGACTGAATGAATTCTAGTTGCTAAAATTTGCCATTATCATTAGGTAGGTAGGTTAGTAGGGAAATTTTGGATGATTTCGCCCCCTTTTTGATTCACAATCTCAACTCTTATTACTGGTTAAAGTCTTTGGTGGTGAGTTTTGTCGCAATCAGAGAAAAGAATTTGATCGATGGTGCGCATGTCGATACCCAAGGAACCCGAGCAAGTGGTAAGACAGAGAGACGGATCGGTGCTGGGTAAAAAGACCATTCTCAAGAGCGACCATTTCCCTGGCTGCCACAACAAAAACCTGCTCCCTCATGTTGACGGTGCTCCCAATTATCGCAAGGTATTATTATTTCCTTTATATGTCTCTTGCCTTTGCTTTCTCTGCAACTTATCATGTCACTTTTCATTCTCTCCTCTTTTTCCCCTACCTATCACCTCATAGTTGGTAGCTGCCTCATTCTGTAACAAGCATGGCGCCACAACCCTGGCTCCTCCCACTGCTTAAAAGAAGCCTATGGTTGTTCTACTAATGTTACTTTGCTCATATGGTGTTCAAAATATATCTTCACATTATCGAGACTGCTCTCTATGTTTATAGTTTTATTTTTGTATATTTTCTGAAAGAAAAAAAAAAAAAAATGCTCATAACAACTCTCTTTGTTAGGCAAGTGCGTTGCCTGTCCACGGTGTTGCTATTCCGACTATTGATGGAATTCGCAATGTTCTCAAGTACATTGGTGCTGACATCAACGGCGAGCGCTTTCGTGTACTTTGGATTAACCTTCGCGAAGAACCGGTAGTTATTTTATATCTTGAAAGTTTGTCTCCCCCCAGTGCTCAAGGACAACTTCTTAATGATGTTATATCTTGTTAATTTATTATGGCCTTACCAGCCACTTTGATGATGCTATATCTTGAAAGATGAACTCATGCTTCTATTTTACATTATATGATGAATTTTTTAGTTGGTATAAATGATGCATCGTCTCGCATGACAAGTGTTCGATTTTGTATGCGTGTTTTACTTTTGTGGAGTTCAGGTTGCCTTTTCATTTCTCACTTGCAATATTTGGATTTCCATTATTTTAATTTCCTTTTACTATCTTTGATAGGTTGTAGTAGTCCCCTTCGTCACCTGTTGGTACACCTATATTCTTTTTTTGTTTTTTACGTGTTATGATGATTTCAGTATATTAAAATGTTTCACCTTTACGATTTTGTGAAGCACTTCGCAATTTCAAATTATGTACCTCTAGCTTGCCACATGTTGAAAACTAGAGGTACTTGTATGTATATGCGACTACCTAGTCACCTAATGCCTTCCTCTCTCTCTCCCTGAGTTGGCCCATATCCAATTTTCTTGTTTGATTCGCATGTTGTGCCAGTTGTACCTGGATCGCTTGGTGTCCCGAGTTTCAGAGAAAGAGAGGGATATGTGCCTAAGACGTTTGTGTTGGGAACTGGATATTTTAATGTGACCCAGAGGCCGCCACAATTAGTAAATGTATCGTAAATATATTCAATTTCCAACCCTCATTATGAGATCATAGAGCCCTTAGAATTCTAAGATCCATCCATAATCCTTACCCTTTTCTTTCCTAAGAATTAGCCTCTAACTATTTTGATGAACAAAGCATAGATGTCTACTTTGAGACGTCATCATATATGTACCTGATAATTAAAGATAAAGCAATGCATACTGTATAACAGCAAAGTTCACAACACTAAAAGATTTTTGAGATATATGAAGTTGCTAAAATTTTGAAAAGGAGCGTGCAGTGTTTTCAAGGTTGATAGTGAGCAAGAGTAGTTTCTGTGATTGTAATCTTATTTTTTAGCCCATTTGTCTTTTATCTTCACTTAAAGCCTTGCTTGAAAATTTACTATGTTCATCGTTACAAATGATGTGTCATCCAATATAAATATCAATACTGGTGAGTAAAATATATGAAGTGAGTTTCATTTTGGCTGAATTCTGAGATACAAGATGGAAAATTATGTGATCGACATGTTGCCAGGAGAGGATGTTGCACCATTATTTGTTAATAGAATCAGTAGTATTAATACTTGTTATGTTCTATTGAGTTATTGATTAACAAAACATTAAAGTATGATTCTATAAGTTTTATTAGAAAGTATAAAGGAGAAACTTGAATCTGGTTGAAGCGTGATGTTGAAAATTTACAAATGCAAAAACCAAAATGGAAAAAAAAAAGAAATGAACCTGATTTTCTCATTAGAAAGGTTTTTTCTCGGTTGAATAGTGAACATGAAAACGATGAAGTTGTGATTCTTTGCATGCTTAATGCCAGCTAGTTGGTATGCCACACATGTTTGTTTATTGATCAAGTTCGTTGCCCCTTTTTCCAGAGTACCTTTGATGTTTATCTATATCGTTTCATTTAATTATTTCTTGTATAAATAAACAGGTGATTTACATTAACAGTCGGCCTTTTGTTCTGCGTGATGTGGAGCAGCCCTTCTCAAATCTTGAGTATACGGTGCGAAATGCTCTGACTTCTTGCTTTCTATTGCTGTCTTGTGTAAAATTCTTCCAGCTCTGAAGAATATGACCACTTTATTGTTTGGTTTAGTTCTAGTCCTAGATATGGATTAAAGTGGATACTAGGACAATTTCTTGATGTAGGACACTGTGAATTAATGAAACCGAATCTAGATTGGTGTAAATGGTGTGTCGTGTTACCAGTACTAAAGAAGAAATGGATAAAGGACGAATTACTAATCTTTGTTATCCAGTTTTTTCCTTGACATAGTTGACCATTGCTTATTTCATAACCAGGAGTTTGGTTGTGGACAGAATTTCCTTGTACTGTCCTAATTGAGTGATTTTTTTTTTTTTTTCCAATTCTTCAATATTTCTATTTATAGTATACATTCCACTCCACTGCACCCCCAGCTCCTCAATCTCCTCTCATCATCGTTTTCTCCGCTTGTCAAAATAAACTGGTTTCCGGCAGCTTCAAAATAAACTGGTTACAAAAAACAGCAGCAGAAGGTTTAATTTCTATGTTTAAAATATTATCTGCAAACATTGTGCATAACCTGAGAAGATGACATCGTCTCTTTGTTGCAATCACTTTAAATACATTAGAAGTTCTTCCGTAAGGAAAACTGCATAGCCTGTTTTATTTATTTATTTTATTTTTTCTTCTTTTTGTATTCTGTACCCAGTTCTGTTTGCACCATGCCCATACTAAGGTGTTATGAGTGAAAAAATCCCATCGGCCTCCTATTTGTTCCAAGCTGACATTTTTAAACTGATGTAACTCGCTATAGCTTGAGCTTTTGCTTTTGCTTTATTATCTTATGTTTCCTTCATATGCTCAATTTTAAATATGATTTTATCGTTTGATCAAGAGTTTCTATAGCCAGCATCATCATTGGTGTTTATTTTTCAAATAAAAGTAGGGTATTAACAGGATCAGGGTGG
Source organism: Striga hermonthica (assembly GCA_902706635.1). NCBI lineage: Eukaryota > Viridiplantae > Streptophyta > Magnoliopsida > Lamiales > Orobanchaceae > Striga > Striga hermonthica. Next base: position 554,445 of record CACSLK010025438.1, read on the forward strand.
AGCAAATGGAAGATCGATTGAAAGTAGATGTCCTCATAGAAGCTGCTCGGTACGCTACTGTTCCTTGACTCATTATTTGTTTAGATGGATTGGTTTAGTTACTTCCACTTTTCTTTGTTGTAATTCATTCTCACAAGTGTCAAGTCACAACATCTGATCAACAGATATGCAAATAAAATCCTCGTAACTGATGAACTACCAGATGGTCAGATGGTGGATCAGTGGGAACCAGTTACACATGATTCAGTCAAAACACCACTAGAGGTATGTACATGCAAAATGATGATGAAGGAATTTGAATTAATTACTTATATACTTTTCTTTCTTCTCTGAGCTAGGTATACGAGGAGTTGACGCATCAGTTCCTTGTCGATTATGAACGTGTTCCCATAACAGATGAGAAGTCTCCGAAAGAACAGGACTTTGATGTTCTGGTTAGTGTCCAATATAGACCAAGCTTAATGTAATATTATGATACATCTGTTTATTCATCTTTAATAATCAGCGTCCTTCACAATATGTCGGAATTTCTAGGTCTTTATTGCCTGATTTGAATGCCATTTTACTTCAAAGCCACACGTATCACACAGTCTTTCGAATCTTATGAACGTAATGCAGCTTAGTTCCCCAGGCCATTCCATTTGAAACCAGAAGCAGTACTGAAAAAAAAAAGTAGATCAAAATGGCTATAAACCTCTAACCTCTAAGATGGCATTCGTGAGCAATTAATTTGGAACATTGGGTGTGGGACCCAGAAGTACAACATGAATGTTGCCTCTCGAGGACAAAGATCCAACACCAATAGGGAGGGATAATAAAGCTAATTAATGTACAATAGTTTTGACTCTAATTTTTTACCCGGAATTTCTAATGTATCAACATTGTGATAAAGCTAATTAATGTACAATAGTTTTGATCATAAAGCTAATTAATGTACAATAGTTATATTCTTTCTCGATTTTCTGTTAGCTTAACTGATACTATGGAATATTTAGTGTTGCAAATGTTACACCAATTTTTGGAGATTTCTATACCTGAAACAGCTTTATATTGCTGCTCCGTTAAAACATTATGATATATCAATGTTCATTGCTCCCCTATATCCACTACTTTTTAGGTTCATAAAATTTCTCAAGCTAGTGTAAGAACAGAGATCGTATTTAATTGCCAAATGGGGCGAGGACGAACGACCACGGGGATGGTGATTGCAACACTGATTTATCTTCATCGCATTGGAGCTTCAGGTGATAAATATTGTTTGACGTAGTTTATTATGCGTCCAGATGCATTTCTACTTTCACTTATTCTGTAGCTTTGGATACATGGGATGGAAGATACATTATACTTGCTCGGACTGAGTATCTGTTTGATGTGCTTCATCATTCTTTGTGCATATTAATGTATTTTGTCATTCTTGCTGCTTGTTTGAAATTTTCTGAAATTCAAGCTTACTTTGGTAGCATAAAGATTCTACGCATTCTTATCAAGTGCATGAATATATTATATATTAAGGCATTCTATATTAGTTTTTGATTTGTTTCTTATATTTGACTCGTATTGTAATTTTTTTCTTCAATATTTTAGTTGGAACCCTAGCAATCCATATGAGTGCAATGATTCAAGTATGTAAGTTCGCTCCTCATTATTGTTATTATTAGTGTGTATGAATTCAATAGCGGATCCTATGAAGGTGGATCTTCCATTTTGATTCCAAATTCCTCAAGCTAATGCTAAATTTAACACTTTGGTGTGATACCATACCACCACATAAGGTCATGCACACGTAAACAACCATCCCATTGTATGGGGCCCAAGGGAGATGGTCTTTGGATTACCCCATTTTATTGCCGCATGGCGCAAAAAAATCTATGTGGCGTAAAGAAATTCTAGAAGTCTTTCTAGAAGTAGAAGTACTTCTAGACAACTTCTATTATATATTATATTATTTATTCAATTTCTCTCTTTTTTTTTTCAACCAATCATAAATTTAAACATGTCAAGTTAAACCATCTTTACCATTAACTATTTACCATTAACTATTCGAGACATAATTTCTTAATCTCCTTCTTTCATGCCATGGATCACAAAATGGACAAGATACCATTGGAGATGCTCTAAGTTTTCACTTTGCTTGACAAAGAAGGTAAGACGCTACACCTATGACCGATAGGTCATGAAATTCGAGTCGCCGAAGAGGGAAGTGGGAAAACTCATCCTCTTTTTTTAAGGAAAAAAAAACAAGTTTTCACTTTGCTTATCCTTTAGCCTTTTATCTTTGAGCTTGCCTTTACAATCAATAGGAAGTCAATAGAAAGTCGATAACAATTTATTGACCGCGCGTCGTAACGGGGCAAATTAGAATTTATATTTTTCCTTGACTAGGAAGTTGATCCCACGAGGAGTGTGAATCAAATTGTGAATTTTCCCGTTAATTGAAATTATAAAAGCGATAAGGGGGGGAGGGGGATTTGATTTAATAACTAAACTAACTAAAATCTTAATGAAAGAAATAAAATCTAAACAAGAAAATAAAAATAAAATAAAATAAAATAAAATAAGAGAAATTTCTATTTCACGATTCCGTCTGCACACTCGCTCAACCAGTCTAACTAATTGTGACTTCAAGTTTCATTATCACGCTCTACGATTAAACTTGACTTATTGGACAGTCTAGAACACGCTCTACGATTAAACCTGACTTAACTTATTGGACAGTCTAGAACGCTCTCTATAGATTTAATACAATAGCCGCTTTAGGATTTAGAAAAATAGGTTAGTCTAAGTAGTAAACACAACCGCGTGGTTCATTTAAATAGGCCGTGATATTTTTATGTTTTATTTTTAGGATATTAGATCTTTTTCGTGGGCCTTACATGGACAAATATAATGGTTGATTTGGTGGAATAAGAATTGGGCTCAAATAGCAATCGGTGAAGGGTGGCTAAAGAGCTTGGTGAATAT
>CACSLK010025470.1:57091-68962 GCA_902706635.1 Striga hermonthica
AGTTCACCGGACGGCCGACGAGGGTCGGCCGTACTCGTGCTGTCCGCACCTCGCGGTCGTAGCAGTGCGCGAGATGCAAGGGGTCACGCGGTAGAGTACTGCGAGTGGTCAGTACCCGCAACAGGTGGCTGTGGCGATGCGCGTGTGCACACCAACACCCAGTCATGCACGCCAACGTGCGGTAACGCACGCCAGCGCGCAGCATCGCACGTCAGTGGCTCGCGCAGTGCTAGTCTTGTCCAGCTAGCATTTGTGCGCGCATTCATGGGCTCAGTAGCACGTCGCGGTGTGCGGTAACACCCGACTGTGCCCAGTCACGCGGCAGCCGACGAACGTAGCGTTCGGCAGTGCCTAGTTCTCGCCCGACGGGCCTAGTTCATGTTCAACCATGGCAAGGCGCACGCAGCACCTCGACCGTGGCCAGGGCAGGCCCTGTAGTGGCCGTGCCGCACCCAGAACGCTAGCAGCCGCGCCCATGGCCGCAGCAAAGGCAGTGGGCCGAGTCAACCGCTGACTGCCCGGTCCTAGCAGGCCGGCGGTTCGGCCGAACAGGTTTAGACCGATTTGATCCATAAATTATTATTATTTAATCCCGGTTCATGTTTTAAGCCTCGTTTTTAGTTAATTTCTAGGTCCAGTCCAGTTCAGTAAATTCATATCAATCCAGTTCTGATTTTAGTCGGTTCCGGTTATACCGGTTAAATCTGAATATCATGTCAAGTTCAGTAGAGAATCTTAGCATATTAAAAAGGTTATTTTATCAGTCTGAGCATAGTATTTAGTAATTGTTTATATTATTTTACAGTTTGATCAGGATTCGATTATCAGCACTACCTTTTCAGTCAGACAGTTCAGGTGGGGACTCAGACTGGGTATTACATTGATTATAATTATTCTACCATGTTTGAGGTATGTATTATCAGTATCCGCTCGGAATGGTCGCCGGTCCAATCTGGGTTCTAGTGGCCTTAGTCTGCCCATTAGAGTGTGCACATGGTGTCCGGTATTAGTTTGTGCCGGCAGATGTTCATGTATCAGGCAGGTGATGACTTATCTCACCATCAGTATTAGATCATGATTATTCAGTACCGGTTTCATGTTCATGTTCATGCCAAGATCATGTTATTGTAATTATTTTCACTGTTTACTTCAGTATGAGTTTTCACGGAGCACAGTGTATTTTAGTGCTCACGACCCACTATTATCATGTTTTTCAGGTCAGGATGTCGGGCCGGATGTGTGAGAAGGCGAATGGTTCAGGACTTTTGATCACATGTTTATATATATATTTTGACGATGTTACGTTTCCGCTGTTCACGACTATTTGATGAACTTATCTTTTGCTCAGATTTTCAGTTGGTTAAAATATTAAGTTACACCGTTAGTTTTCTTCAGAAACTAAAATAACGGTTTATAGATTAAATCATGTTTTTACGGTAGCACCCCGAATCAGTTTTCGCAAACTAATTGTTCTATTTTGAAAAGTTTTGCGAAATTACGCACTCTAATTTTCATGACAAGACGAGGTGTTACAGTTGGTATCAGAGCACGTTTCTGCATCTCTGAAAAGTTTCACGAGTCAGAAATTTTTCAAAAAACCTGAACACGTCATGCTCACGCCTCGCCGAGTACAGGTAAGTGTTGATTCATGTTTTAAACTATAAATAAATTACTATTTCTATGCTCAGGAAATTGTTCAGTTAAAATATAGTTAAGATGCTCGAATCATGTTCAGGATCAGTAGTCAGGATTCATGTCAAGTATTTTCCATCATGTTTAGCAACTCGTCAAGAAATTTGTGTGCTTAACGATCAATTAAAGTATGTTCCTCGCATTTTAATCATGTTGATTTTTTTCAATACTCAGATGCCGCCCCGTAGGGAGCCCGAACATCTAGCGGTCCCCCAGGCCACAGTGGTCGCACAGTTCCGCGACTACCACCCTGAGAAGTTCTCCGGCCAGGGAGATCCGCGTATTGTAGACGATATGGCAAACAGATCGATATCGCGTTATTTGCGCACAACTTCAGTTGACCGGTGATGCCCGACACTGGTGGAATGCCTACTGGAGTATGCGTCCCGGTGAGAAAGCAGGTTGTACCTGGGAGAGATTCAAGGAGATGATTCGGGAGAAGTACTATCCCACGTACTACCGAGCTGAGATGGAGCGGCAGTTCCTGTCGCTCACACAGGGTACTCGTTCGGTTGATGAGTACGAGAGAGAGTTTACTAGACTCGGAGCTTTTGTTCCAGATCTGGTGCGTACTGAGGCACAGCGAGCACAGCGATTCACTGACGGGCTTTACCCAGCAGTCCGTCACAATATTGTAGGTCACGGGACCCAGACGTATGCTCGTACCGTTGCCATTGCCCAGGAGGTGGATGCCAGCATTCGAAGGGAGGCGAACCAGAACCGATTGCAGCCAGTTGCCCCAGCCCAGTCAGCCACAGTTCCACCAGTTACTACCCAACCACCGAAGAATAACAAGAGAAAGGGGAAAGGTGCCCCGATGGACAGGAAGACTCGACGGAGACTACAGCAGATTCCACAGTGCCCCACTTGCGGACGACTTCATCGCAGAGAGTGTCACATGGGCCAGGATATTTGTTATTACTGTCACGAGCCCGGACATTGTTAGAGTAGGATACCCGGCGTTCCAATCAGATTGGACGTATTCTACTTGTAAATACTATCTATTGGAATTATATTGTAAATAAGGCATTACTTTATCTTAAGAGTAAGCTTTTATCCTATAATCGCACTTAAGATAAAATCCCTAAATCACTTATGGCTATAAGGTATGGTTGCGCATAGAGATGGTGATCCTGGAACATATCTTGAAAGTTGCGATTTTAAATACAGTTCCAAGTCGTTGGATGTTTCGAGATGGGATATCGAATAATCTGAAAAAAAAACTTGCACATAGTATGTACGCTTGTTGGACAAGAATGTTGCATTCCATCAACATTAGCGTGGGACGCAAGTACATATATGAGAGTGCTTGTTAGAGAACAAGTTCACTGAACATGACCGTATGAAAATTCTTAATGAAAGATTTGTCTTGTCGAATAAGTATTTTCATGTTACAATAGTACATGACTAATCCTTAAACTTGAGGCACGATGGTAACTTTGTGCATATTGTTTTCTACTTTGATTTATCCTTTTGGTTGCTAGCACAATCGTATAAAGGGATATTTTGGGTATTACATTAATATGTACGGAAGTTTGTCAGTGGCCAACAAAGGATTCGACACTTATGAAGATAAATGAATTTCCTATGTGTTTCATAGTTGGTAATTCAAAGTCCTTGGCCAAGGCAGGATGAATAGAGATTCATATACGAATTACTAAACTTGAAATGGAATTATAGTTATTAAATCAATTTGGGTTTCGACAATATCATACCCAAGATTTAATCGGGAAATTGGATGTCGAAAGGATTTTACATGTATGGACTTGTAATCGAAATAGGTTTACTCGCTATTCACGTAATACTAGATTCATGCTACTTGCTAGGTGTTCCCATGATATGTGGGTTCTTGAATTAAGGGGTTAATTCAAGAATAAGAGTTAATATGATTAACTCAAATTACAAAGAGTTGTAAACCCACTACTAGTATTAATTGTGAACCTAAAAGGTCACACCAATGTTTATATGAAGACCAATATTAGTATTTCTAAAGAGTTAGAATTAATTGACAAAATCTAATTTTGATTAGATGTCAATTAAAGAAATATATTAAATGAATCAATTGGATTGATTAATTATATTTTGGATATTAATTTAGTGATTAGTGTAATTAATAAATTAATAGTTGGATTTTAAAATATTATTTTAAAATTCAAATCCAAATAATAATATGATTATTATATGAGGAGAATATTAATATGATATATATATATATATATATATGTTTACAAATGTTTTTAAAAGAGTTTAAAATTATTTGTTTATTATTATTATTAATTTTTAATATTGATTAAGAATTAAATAATAATAATAATATAATAATGAGAAAGATGGGATCTTGCACATTATTATATTGTTGTAATAACTTGTAGAAATGATACAAGATATTTTAACATGTCTTGTGAAAATTATTCAAGTCATAAATTGTTATGGTTGAATTTATTTATCATTTCTTGTGAAAGTTATACAAGACATATATATTTTATTATTAAAAATTTAGTATAAATATGGGCATGGTTGATGTTCATTATTTGCTACAATTTGTGTTAACAGTTTTACAAAGTGTTGAGAGCTAAAGAGTTAGTTTTTCAAGTGTTGTAATATCAAGAAAAGTTCTTGTAATTTTCTCCTCATAATATAATTTCTATACTAAGTTATAAAATCGAGTGAGTTCCTACTAGCGAAGGATCATCTCGGTGTTGGAATACAAGTGCTGGATACTCTTAGAGGGAAGACACGTGGATTCCTAAAGCGAGTAACCCGAAGCGATCGTTGTTCAACCAGGAACCGATTTCCTCAACTACTGTAGTCTTTGAAGGAGTTCAAGACATATTAGGTAATATTTGATATTACTTGTAACAAATCAAAATTTGTATTATTACATGTTAATTCGCCATATGTATATACAGGTTAAGTAGACATATTAGGTAATATTTGATATTACTTGTAACAAATCAAAATTTGTATTATTACATGTTAATTCGCCATATATATATATACGGGTTAAGTATCTAAGTGTTAAATACTTGTTTTGAAAAATTTTAAATACCGCTGTGTATAGCCCGTACGGTACAAGTGAACCCAACAGTGGTATCAGAGCCACGGTTATCATCTTTAAAAATAGATTTTGATTTGTTTAAGTTTATATGATAATTAAATGTTTATATGATAAACATATTAATTATCAAAATAAATAAAAAATTCGATTTTTTAGCCACACGGGTCGTGTGAGGTGTCACACGGGTCGTGTGGCGTAACATAAAATTTGATTTTTTGTTTCGTAAATTTCACACGGGTCGTGTGACTCACACGGGTCGTGTGGAGACGTGTCCATGAGCCACATGGGTCGTGTGAGTATAAAGAAAAACTTGTTTTTTGGTTCGTGATTTTTACACGAGTCGTGTGACATAGTCACACGAGTCATGTGGAGACACACGACCCGTGTCTTGAGCCACACGGGTCGTGTGACTTAAGAAAAAATTTGATTTTTTCTTACGGGTTTTTCACACGGGTCGTGTGGACTCACACGGGTCGTGTGACTTTGTCACACGGGTCGTGTGACTTAATAAAATTTTTTTTATTATATTTTAATTCATGTGATGAATGTGATGATCATGAGCCTCATATTCAATATGATTGAATGTCTATTTTATTATTCAATGTGATTGAATGGTTGCCTTTTAATTCAATATGATTGAATGGTTTAATTTTTCAATAAGATTGAATGAATGTAATTTATCGAGACCTGCGAGTCTCTTGAGTTATGATTTGTAAAATTTTAAATTCTTGTATCGTTAGAGATTAGATCTAGGTGGAGACCGTTCGATGCAAAAGGCCCACGCTTGTGTGGGTAATTTTACAAGTTATAAAACTCGAAGACCTGTGCTTGTACTGGTAGATAAAATAAATTGTAATAGAAGTAGTTCTATTTATTTATTTTATCACGTGCATAGGCATAGATCCATTTTGGCTCGAATGGATCGCATAGGCAAGGTCATGATCATCCACCGTGTGCATACATTAGATGTATGTTAGGTTTATTTATGCGTTGGTTTCATGCGATGGAAAATACGGTAAATAAACACACGTAAAGATGGTAAACGATGAGATTAAGGAACCCCTAAAGAATTAAATTGATTAATTCATATCAAATCAGTAATGGATAAAAATAAGTTGGAACTTATTAATCCAGGCCTTCCATCAAAAGTAGACGACATGAGATGCTACGATGCTTTATCACTGACCATGAGTTGTGGGGTGGTTTTGTGTCGAAAGCTGTGATCCCTACTAAGTATAGTGATACTCGTGAGACGGATTCATTTTTGTGTTGACCATGAGTCGTGGGACACTCTGATGGGCCGTTATCATGAATGTTTGATGGGTTTGATTTGACACTGAGTAATATATGCGGTCATAAATGGAGGTATATAAGGAAAGGTGAGGCAAAACATCTTGAAGGTTGTATAGAGATACAATTTTCAAAAGGTTGACTACCAGTATAAATGTTCCATGCGTACTCATAAAATTGGGATATGGAATATTTTTATTGGACTTCAAGCCCACTATGAATATTAGATTTTCATAATTAAAATGGGTTTTAATTAAAATAGTGGGAGACATTAAATATTAAAGACCTAATGTTAAATGAATATAAATTCCATAGTCTAACTATTTTCTGCTTCGTTTGTTGTTTTGTAGATCAATCTACGAAAATGGCTAAAAATCCAATCGCAAGTATACTAGAACAAAACAAATTAACTGGACCCAACTTTATCGATTGGCTAAGGAACCTAAAAATTGTTCTTCAGTCTGAGAAGAGGGAATATGTACTGGACAGAGCCCCTCCTCCTCCACCAGAGGATCAGACATCTGATGAGTATGGAGAGTATTTACGTCATCCAGATGACAATCTCCAGGCTCGGTGCTACATGTTAGCATCTATGTCTAATGAGTTGTAGAGACAGAACGAATTGTTGAATAATGCTTCTGAAATACTCCTTTACTTACAAGAGTTGTATGGTGATAGGACGCGGCAGATTAGATATCAGATATCTAAGGAACTTTTCAGGTGTCGTATGACCGAGTGCTCTTCAGTTCATGATCATGGGCTGAAGATGATAGCTCTTGTGGAAAGACTTTCGTCCCTTGGAGTCATTATGGATAATGAACTCTATGTGGATCTCGTGCTGCAATCTCTGCCACCGTCATTTGACAGCTTTGTCGTTAACTTTAACATGCATAATATGGAGACTTCTCTGCCAGAATTAGTGAACATGTTAAAGACGGCTGAATCCACAATTAAAACGGATAAGCCGGTGCTTCTTGTTGGATCCACTTCCAAAGCGTAGACCTTAATGTCTAAGAAGAGGAAGGGGAAGGGAAAGGTTCCCAATAAACCCAACAAGAAGGAAAATAACGATAAAGGGAAGAACAAAGAAAAGGTTAATCCTCATTCTAATCATTAATGTTATCATTGTGGTAAAACTGGGCACTGGAAGAGGAACTACAAGGAGTATCTTGCAAGCCTGAAGAGTTCAGGTATTTATTTTGTTGAAGTTAACTTATCAGTTAATGATTCTTATTGGGTATTAGATACCGGCTGTGGCTCACATATTTGCAATGATTTGCAGATGATGGCAAGAAGTAACATGCTAGAACCTGAAGAAACAATCCTAAGGATGGGCAATGGGGCAAGAGTTGCTGCCAAGGCAATTGGGACTATTTATCTAGCATTTAATGATGGTGTAAATATGTTCCCTTACAAATTGTTTGTATGTTCCGGACATTATAAGAAACATTATCTCTATTCCAGTATTGGATAAAGAGGGTTTTAAGTTTGTTATTGAAAATGGAAAGTGTTCTATTTTTAAAGATACAACTTTTATATATTCCGGAAATTTGACAAATGGATTATATACCATTACACCACAAAGTCCCATCCTAACTATTCAACAAAATAAAAGGAAATTAGATAATCATAGTTCATTCACAATTTGGCATGCTAGATTGGGTCATATATCTGAAAAAGAGGATTCACAAATTGGGACCAAAACTCGACCTTAGGGGCGAGGAAAGGTTGCCTACTTGTGAGTCATGTCTTAAAGGTAAAAAATGACAAAATCACCATTTGTTGGACAAGTGGAGCGAGCTAAAGGTCTGTTAGATTTAATCCATACAGATGTTTGTGGACCACTAAATGTTAGTGCCAAGGGGAACTACCACTATTTCATAACCTTTACTGATGATTATTCACGGTATGGATATGTTTACCTATTGAGGTACAAATCTGAAGTATTTGAAAAGTTCAAAGAATTCAGAAATGAAGTGGAGAAACAAATTGGTCGTAGTATTAAAGTTCTTCGATCGGATCGAGGAGGTGAATACTTGACTAATGAGTTTCTTGATTATTTAAGAGATAATGGGATTATTTCACAGTGGACACCTCCTGGAACTCCACAACTCAATGGGGTTTCAGAAAGGAGGAATCGAACATTGTTAGACATGGTTCGATCAATGATGAGTTCCACTAGTTTACCTCTTTCATTCTGGGGCTATGCCTTAGAAACAACAGCACATATTTTGAATAGAGTGCCAAGTAAAGCTGTGCCTAACACACCTTATGAGATATGGTGTGGCAAAACACCCTCGTACAAGTATTTACGAGTATGGGGTTGTACTGCTTATGTGAAGCAGTTAGTGGGAGATAAGTTGGATATGAGATCCATCTTATGTAAATTTGTGGGGTATCCAAAAGAGTCTATTGGATACTATTTCTATGATCCCTCTGAATAAAAGGTGTTTGTTTCGAGGAACAAAAGGTGTTTGTTTCGAGGAATGCTGTTTTCACCAGTAGCAATGCTTAAATCCATTCGGATATTGCTTGCTATAGCTGCGTATTATGACTATGAGATATGTCAAATGGATGTGAAAACTGCCTTTCATAATGGAAACATTAAAGAAGACATTTATATGAAACAAACAGAGGGTTTCATATCCAGTGGGACTTAAACAAGCTTCAAGGAGTTGGAACATTCGGTTTGATGAAACGATCAAAACGTTTGATTTTCATAAGAACCCGGATGAACCATGTGTTTACAAGAAGGTTAATGGGAATGCAGTTGCCTTTGTTGTACTCTATGTTTATGATATCTTACTCATTGGGAATGATGTAGGGATGTTGCAATCAACACGGACATGGTTGTCAAAACAATTTTCCATGAAAGATTTGGGAGAAGCATCTTTTATCCTTGGGATAAAAATCTGTAGAGATAGATTTAAAAGGATGTGTTGTGTACAAATTATTCTTTTTACCGAGTACCGAATCTAAAGATTCGTTCCCCAGGTCGATCTCACGAGGAAGGCTGTTCGGAATTTAGTTCTGATATCGATAACACATAAAAAGAAAACAAACCTAAACACTCTAATCGAATAAGGATGGATGAATAATTATCAACTAAGAAATAATAAAAAGCAATAACCTACCTAAGAAGATAAACGAAACAATGAAAAAGAAGCTAGGGAATCGGGGATAATTAATTCAAGTTCTAGCAAAACCGGGCAATCAATTGTTCGGTTCAAGATTGACACTCTCGCTTAGACATCTAGCGGTTCGCTCCCAATAACTCTTCGTAACAAGGGATTGAACATGGACGAACAAGTTCGAGCATACGACACAGGCCAATTATGCCAATCCCAATAACTTTTCGTAACAAGAGATGGGTCATTGACAAGTGCGTATTTCAATCTAAAACACGTAGATTAGTCAATTACGACATCTTCTACCTCATGTGAGCCTAAGTCTACGACTTCTCCCCTTTCGGTTCAAAAAGTCGCTAATTCAATTAGAAGGGTATTAACCGACTAATCACAAAGAATCAACAAAACCCTAACTCAACTAATCAACATTCAATTGTTACCAATTGCAAGATCGAAGTGTCACTCTTCGATTATATCAATCAATCAAGCAAGAATATATCAATTCCTAATTAAAACAACTCACATAAGTATGAACGAATCGAAGCCCGACAAGTACAATTCAAACAAAACCATCATCCCCTGTCCCTAGCAATCGGATTTAGCTACGAATATTAAATTCAACAATCATGATCTATCCTCTCAAATAATCATTATTCATGAATCAAATAAGAGAAATGAATACTTACAATCAATCCAAGTTCCAGTTGAATTCAAAATACAAGCTAAACCCTTGATAATAATGAAAAGAAGAAGAAAAATGGAGAAAAGAAAAGAGAAGAGAAGAAGAATATGAAGGAAAGTGAAGGGGGGAGGAGATTTTTGGACCTAGGGTTCCTCCCCCTTCCAGCTGGAAGTGAAAAGAATGGAGAAAAAACGAGTTTTGGGGCTTTTTATACTATTCTGGGACTTGCAGGGGGTCATAGCGCCGCTACTACCATAGCGGCGCTTTGGGATGAAATGCTCGAGCCTCTGCCCATCGCTTTGCTATGTAACGCCGCTATCTGGGGCCATAGCGGCGCTATGGCTATAGCGGCGCTATGGCCCGGGCAGCTTTGCACGATTTCACTGTTTGGGCTCGTTCGGGTTTGTTTGGACTCAGAATTCGATTCCGCTTTTTCCTGTGTGTTGCCAACGAACTCCTCTATTTAATTATGCTTGCACAATAAGCTTTTGCCCAAAATTATGTCCTCTTGAAGCTTCAGACCTACACACCATAAACAAAGAAAAATGGAAAAACACACAAAAACACCAGAAAAAAACTGAAATAGATCAAAACACGCAATAAACTACAAAAACGAATAAAACCCAAAGATAAGACTCAATATGGGGGAAAAAGAAAGACAAAAATACAACGAAAAAATGCAACAAAAATGGGACAAACAGGATGATTGGACTATCCCAGTCAACGTACATAAATAAGGTGCTAAAACGGTTTAGCATGGAAGAATCCAAACGTGGATACATTCCAATGAGTCATGGGGTTTCACTTTCTAAGACGATGTCTCCAAAGACACCTGAAGAAAGAGAACGGATGAGTCATATACCTTATGCATCAGCTATTGGTAGCATTATGTATGCGATGTTATGTACAAGACCTAATGTGGCTTATGCACTTAGTGTAACGAGCAGATATCAGTCTAATCCAGGTGAAGAACACTGGAAAGCGGTTAAGATAATCCTTAAGTACTTAAGAAGGAATAAGGATATCTTTATGGTGTATGGAAATGGAGAACTGAAACTAGAAGGCTTTACTGATTCTGGTTTTCAGTCGGATAAAGATGACTTTAAATCCATGTCTGGTTACTTGTTTACTCTGAATGGAGCAGCGGTTAGTTGGAAAAGTTCCAAACAAGAAACAATTGTTGACTCTACGACAGAGGCTGAATATATTGTTGCATCTGATGCTGCAAAGGAAGCTGTTTGGATAAGAAACTTCATCCAAGGGTTGGGTGTAGTACCATCTGTTGTTGATCAAATAATGATTTATTGTGATAACAATGGGGCTATTGCGCAAGCAAAGGAGCCAAGATCTCATCAAAGATCCAAGCACATTACGAGACGATACCATTTGATTAGAGAAATCATTGGTAGAGGCGACGTCGTGATGGAGCGAGTCGACTCAGCAGAAAATATTGCAGACCCCTTAACTAAGCCCTTGTCACAGAAAGTGTTTGAAGGACATCTTGAGAAGATGGGTCTTAAATACATGAGTGATTGGAACTAGGGCGAGTGGGAGATTGTTAGAGTAGGATACCCGGCGTTCCAATCGGATTGGACGTATTCTACTTGTAAATACTATCTATTGGAATTATATTGTAAATAAGGCATTACTTTATCATAAGAGTAAGCTTTTATCCTATAATCGCACTTAAGATAAAATCCCTAAATCACTTATGGCTATAAGGTATGGTTGCGCATAGAGATAGTGATCATGGAACATACCTTGAAAGTTGCGATTTTAAATACAGTTCCAAGTCGTTGGATGTTTCGAGATGGGATGTCGAATAATCCGAAAAAAGACTTGCACATAGTATGTACGCTTGTTGGACAAGAATGTTGCATTTCATCAACATTAGCGTGGGACGCAAGTATATATATGTGAGTGCTTGTTAGAGAACAAGTTCACTGAACATGACCGTATGAAAATTCTTAATGAAAGATTTTTCTTGTCGAATAAGTATTTTCATGTTACAATAGTACATG
>CACSLK010025470.1:71147-83644 GCA_902706635.1 Striga hermonthica
TACAAATGATTTTAAAAGAGTTTAAAATTATTTGTTTATTATTATTATGATTGATTTTTAATATTGATTAAGAATTAAATAATAATAATATAATAATGAGAAAGATGGGATCTTGCACATTATTATATTGTTGTAATAACTTGTAGAAATGATACAAGATATTTTAACATGTCTTGTGAAAATTATTCAAGTCATAAATTGTTATGGTTGAATTTATTTATCATTTCTTGTAAAAGTTATACAAGACATATATATTTTATAACTAAAAATTTAGTATAAATATGGGCATGGTTGATGTTCATATTTGCTAAAATTTGTGTTAACAATTTTACAAAGTGTTGAGAGCTAAAGAGTTAGTTTTTCAAGTGTTGTAATATCAAGAAAAATTCTTGTAATTTTCTCCTCATAATATATATTTCTATACTAAGTTATAAAATCGAGTGAGTTTCTACTAGCCAAGGATCATCTCGGTGTTGGAATACAAGAGGTGGATACTCTTAGAGGGAAGACACGTGGATTCCTAAAGCGAGCAACCCAAAGCGATCGTTGTTCAACCGGGAACCGATTTCCTCAACTACCGTCGTCTTTGAAGGAGTTCAAGACATATTAGGTAATATTTGATATTACTTGTAACAAATCAAAATTTGTATTATTACATGTTTTTAAATATGACGATTTGTTAATTCGCCATATGTATATACGGGTTAAGTATTTAAGTGTTAAATACTTGTTTTGAAAAATTTTAAATTCCGCTGCGTATAGCCCGTACGGTACAGGCGAACCCAACAGACATTTTGCTAGTCGATGTCTGAAGAAACTCCAAGCGCAGCCACAGCAGCAGCAATAGCCCCGACAGTAGGTTCAGAGGCTACCCCAGCAGCAGCAGAGGGGTAGACAGCAGGCCAGAGTTTATGCGATTGATCAGGCTGAGGCAGAACAACACCCAGGTACTATGTCTAGGATGCTTATGCTTAATGATATTCCTATCTTCGCCTTGTTTGATACTGGAGCGACTCATTCATTTATATCACGACGATGTCTCGATGCCATTGGAGTTCATGTTGTTACCGTTGTCGATCCTCTCGAGGTGAGTCTAGCCTCGGGACGAAAGATACTGACTTCAGCTAGAGCCACAGATCTCAGTCTCTCTATCGGTGGTCGTATATTGTCTACCGATGCTTATGTTCTCGAGATGAGGGACTTTGACCTCATACTCGGCATGGATTGCCTAACACGTTTTCATGCAGATATTCGATGTCATGACCGGGAGATTATTCTTTCTCTTCCGGGAGATGATCAGATTACTTTCTTCAGTACTAAGACTCGTTCATTGCCACATGTTATTTCTATGGCGAAAGCCAGGAAGATGTTGCGACGAGGCAACTGTCAGGGTTATCTCGTCAGTCTTGTCGATGATTCTCCGAAAGCACGAACACCTCACGACGTTCCTATTGTTCGTGAGTTTGTGGACGTGTTTCCGGACGAGCTTCCAGGAGGGCCACCTAACCGGCAGGTAGAGTTCTCCATTGATCTTATTCTAGGAGCCGGTCCAGTCTCCAAAGCACCCTATCGTATGGCACCGAAAGAATTGCAGGAGCTTAAGGCGCAAATCCAGGAGTTATTACGACTCGGTTTTATTCGACTGAGCGTGTCACCATGGGGAGCACCCGTTCTCTTTGTCAAGAAGAAGGACGGATCCATGCGCATGTGTATTGACTACCGGGATCTTAACCGGTTGACGATCAAGAACAAATAACCGCTTCCCAGGATCGACGATTTATTTGACCAGCTGAGTGGAGCTTGTGTTTTCTCTATGATTGATTTGCGATCAGGCTACCATCAGCTGAAAATCAAGGAGTCAGATATTCCCAAGACCGCTTTCCGTACTCGTTACGGTCATTATGAGTTCGTTGTCATGCCATTCGGACTCAGCAATGCTCCAGCTGTATTCATGGATCTGATGAACCGTATCTTTCATCCCTATCTTGATCAGTTTGTCATTGTTTTCATTGATGATATTCTTATCTACTCCAAAAGCCAGAAGGAACATGAGGAGCATCTGAGGGTTGTTCTTGAAACCCTTAGACGAGAAAAGTTATATGCAAAATTCTCCAAGTGCGAATTATGGCTCCATCGAGTAGCCTTTCTTGGTCATGTGATTACGCAGGCAGGTATTGAGGTTGATCCCTCCAAGGTTGCAGCTGTTCAGAACTGGTCGACACCAAAGAGTCCGTCCGAGGTTCGCAGTTTTCTCGGTTTGGCTGGTTATTACCGCAGATTCATTGAGGGCTTCTCCAAGATTGCCCTTCCTTTATCCCAGCTGACGAGGAAGTCTGTGAAGTTCGAGTGGACTGATCGATGTGAGGTGAGCTTTTAGGAGCTCAAGAGGAGACTGACTTCAGCACTGGTGTTGACTATTCCCGATCCTTCTCGGAGTTTCACCATTTTCAGTGATGCTTCAAAACAGGGTTTGGGATGTGTGCTCATGCAAGATGGCCAGGTCGTTGCTTATGCTTCACGCCAGCTAAAACCACACGAACAGAACTACCCGACGCACGACTTGGAACTTGCTGCAGTTGTTCATGCCCTCAAGATTTGGCGACATTATCTATACGGCGGTCGATGCGAGATTTTCACCGATCATAAGAGCTTGCAGTATATTTTCACTCAGAAGGAGCTCAACATGAGACATCGCCGTTGGTTAGAGCTCGTCAAGGATTATGATTGCACGATCCAGTACCATCCGGGAAAAGCAAATGTTGTTGCTGATGCCCTAAGCCGCAAGGTGAAGGGTGACTTGACTTACGTCATTACTCAGCAGAGCCAGTTGATTCAGGAGATGTCTCGGATGCAGATTCAGGCGGTAGATGCACTTCCTACAGTCAGTACAGGGAGTATCAGTTCTATGCAGGTTCAGCCGACGTTGAGGGAGAGAATCCGGCGGGAGCAGGCTTTAGATAAGTTTGTTCGTGCGATTGATGCCAAGATTCACGCCGGAGGCGTCGAGGGTTTTCACCGAGGCACTGATGGAGCCTTGGAGTTTCGCGGCAGGATTGTGGTGCCAAAAGTCAAAGCATTGAGGATGGAGATTCTGACTGAGGCTCATACCGCACCATATCTAGCCCATCCAGGAAGCACTAAGATGTATCATGACCTGAAAAGGTCGTTCTGGTAGCAAGGGCTGAAGAAAGACGTAGCCGACTTTGTGAGGAAGTGTTTAACCTGTCAGCAAGTCAAAGCCGAGCATCAGAGTCCCATAGGCCTTCTACGACCACTGTCGATTCCGAAGTGGAAGTGGGAGGAGGTGGCGATGGATTTTGTCACGGGGTTACCAAGGTCGTCTGAACATCACGACGCTATTTGGGTCGTGGTCGACAGATTGACTAAGGTTGCTCATTTCTTGCTAGTATCGATGAACATGTCTTTGGACAGGTTGGCTGAAATTTATACCCGTTGGATCGTTCGACTCCACGGAGTGCCTGTTACTATCGTGTCAGACAGAGATCCCATATTCACTAGCAGATTCTGGCAGAGTTTGCACAAGGCGATGGGCACGAAGTTAGCATTCAGTTCAGCCTACCATCCAGAGACTGACGGTCAGACAGAGAGGACCATTCAGACGTTGGAGGATATGTTACGGGCTTTGGTTGTTGACAGAGGTGCCAAGTGGGAGTCGTTATTGTCGCACGTTGAGTTTGCGTACAACAACAGTTATCATTCTGCTATTCAGATGGCTCCTTACGAGGCACTTTACGGTCGGAAGTGTCGCTCACATCTTTATTGGGACGATGGTGAACGTCGAGTACTCAGTCCAAAAATTGATCGAGGAGACAGCAGAGCAGGTCGAGTTGATCCGACAAAGACTTAAGATAGCCCATAGTCGAATGAAATCAACCGCTGATCATCATCGACGAGACATTCAGTTCGAGGTTGGCGAGCGAGCTTTTCTCAAAGTTAGTCCATTTCGCGGAGTTATTCGGTTCGGGAAGAGAGGGAAGTTGCACCCTCGGTTCATTGGCCCGTTCGAAGTGCTCGAGCGGGTGGGCGACGTTGCGTATCGATTAGCCTTACCTCCCGAGTTATCCAGTGTTCATAATGTTTTTCATGTATCCATGTTACGCAAGTATGTGTGCGACCCCGATCATGTTATTCCTCATACTAATATTCAGATCCATCCAGACTTATCTTACGAGGAGCGACCGGTAGCAGTGTTGGACCGACAGGTTCGACGGCTCTGGAAGCGTGATGTTACCCTCGTTCGTATTCAGTGGGATCGCCACGGAGCCACTTGGGAGCAGGAGGCCGATATTCGCGCTCGTTTTCCCGATTTTCACTTCTGATGTATATATTTTTCATGTTTCATGTATATATGTTTCATTTTGTATTTCCGAGGACAGAAATATTTAAGGGGGGTAGGTTGTAATATCCCGATTATGTTATTAATATAATATCATGTTTAGTTCTGGAATATTTATTTTATTAAGCGTTATCGATCGGAACTATTTATTTCAGTCAGGACGTTAGAATTAATTTTCGAATATCACGTTTATGTTCGGAATAATTTTCTGTTAATTAATTCATGTCTAATTGCTCGATAAATATTTTACCGAGCTTAAGTTCATTGTCCACGTGCTAATGTCAAGCAAATCGGCCATTGATCATGTTCTAAGTCGAGTAAGCACGTCATTGCACGCCTTAAGTACGACATTAGCACGATGGTGCTTATCACACGAGTAACCATGCCCTTAGCGCGCCTTAAATTGACTTAAGCCAACTAATGGCCGAGAGTTGAACTCTTCCCATCTTTACGTGAAGTCATCATCACACTAGCACACTTTGAAGCTTATTATAGCACAAGAGGGATGACTAAGCCAAAGTTGGGTGACTAAGCACCCAAATGCCACTCTCACACATTAGACTCGCGGCACATGGTGCGTGGCTATTGGCCGTGCATTTCTTCCCAATTTTCACCACATTTACCATGATTATAAATTCAGAATTGGGGTAAAAATATGGCTTACCATTTAAGCCAAACGATCAGCAAACACTAAGCTATAATAAGAGATATTAAGATATAGATCACACGCACGCACACGGAGTCAAAGAATCACACCTTTCTTGTGAAATTCACCGAACACTTGGGAAGGTATTTTCATCCTCAGCACCCTTTTATGTTAAGGAGTTCATGTTAGTATAATTTGTTCAGCTAATGTCTTGTAAGATCATGAAAAAGCTATGATAGGTTCGGTTATGCCATAAGTTGGCCGTGACCGAGTAAACTTCCATTTCATCTGGCAACTTTCGAACAGTTCATGTTTAATTGATCGTTATTGGTCATTTTACGTTCAGTCCATTCATGTTGGCCGAGATAAGTTGAAGATTTATTCATGAATTGGCTTAAAACTCTCGGCAGCGCACCTAGCGCATACCCACGGGCCGTCATGTGTTGTATTGAGTTATCTTCCATTGTGGTCAAGTTTAGTAGAATGGTTCATGTTTCATTTGACATTAAATATGATGTTATTCGGCAGTTTCTTAATATTGTTCGAGAAAATTTCATGTTAATTCGAAGTATTGGCCTAACGCCGAATCCGTGCATATGGTGTGCACCCTTCGATATAATTCAAGTTCCTTGAGCAAAATTTATAAATTTTGTAAAAAGTCAGCATATTTGATCATGTTTTGTTAAATTATACTGAATCATGTTAAAGTTGTCGAAAGAGTTCACCGGACGGCCGACGAGGGTCGGCCGTACTCGCGCTGTCCACACCTCGCGGTCGCAGCGTACCAGCAGTGCGCGAGATGCAAGGGGTCACGCGGTAGAGTACCGCGAGCAGTCAGTACCCGCAACAGGTGGCTGTGGGCGATGCGCGTGCGCACGCCAACACCCAGTCATGCACGCCAGTGTGCGGTAACGCACGCCAGCGCGCAGCATCGCACGTCAGTGGCCCGCGCAGTGCTAGTCCTGTCCAGCTAGCGTTTGTGCGCGCATTCATGGGCTCAGTAGCACGTCGCGGTGTGCGGTAATACCCGACTGTGCCCAGTCGCGTGACAGCCGATGCACGTAGTGTTCCGCAGTGCCCAGTTCACGCCCGACGGGCCTAGTTCATGTTCAGCCATGGCAAGGCGCACGCAGCACCTCTACCGTGGCCAGGGCAGGCCCTGCAGTGGCCGTGCCGCACCCAGAACGCCAGCAGCCGCGCCCATGACCGCAGCAAAGGCAGTGGGCTGAGTCAGCCGCTGACCGCCCGGTCCTAGCAGGCCGGCAATTCGGCAGAACCGGTTTAGACCGGTTTGATCCATAAATTATTATTATTTAATCTCGGTTCATGTTTTAAGCCTCGTTTTCAGTTAATTTCTGGGTCCAGTCCAGTTCAGTAAATTCATGTCAGTCCAGTTCTGATTTTAGCCGGTTTCCGGTTATACCGGTTAAATCTGAATATCATGTCAAGTTCAGTAGAGCATCTTAGCATATTAAAAAGGTTATTTTATCAGTCTGAGCATAGTATTTAGTAATTGTTTAGATTATTTTTCAGTTTGATCAGGATTCGATTATCAGCACTACCTTTTCAGTCAGACAGTTCAGGTGGGGACTCAGACTGGGTATTACATTGATTATAATTATTCTACCATGTTTGAGGTATGTATTATCAGTATCCGCTCGGAATGGTCGCCGGTCCATTCTGGGTTCTAGTGGCCTTAGTCTGCCCACTAGAGTGTACACATGGTGTCCGGTATTAGTTTGTGCCGGCAGATGTTCAGGTATCAGACAGGTGATGACTTATCTCACCATCAGTATCAAATCATGATTATTCAGTACCGGTTTCATGTTCATGTTCATGCCAAGATCATGTTATTGTAATTATTTTCACTGTTTACTTCAGTACGAGTTTTCACGGAGCACAGTGTATTTTAGTGCTCACGATCCACTTTTATCATGTTTTTCATGTCAGGATGTCGGGCCGAAGGTGTGAGAAGGCGAATGGTTTAGGACTTTTGATCACATGTTTATATATATATTTTGACGATGCTACGTTTCCGTTGTTCACGACTATTTGATGAACTTATCTTTTGCTCAGATTTTCAGTTGGTTAAAATATTAAGTTACACCGTTAGTTTTCTTCAGAAACTAAAATAACGGTTTATAGATTAAATCATGTTTTTACGGTAGCACCCCAAATCAGTTTTCGCAAACTAATTGTTCTATTTTGAAAAGTTTTGCGAAATTATGCACTCTGATTTTCATGACAAGGCGGGGTGTTACATGCGCGCCCAGCACGCCCGTCGTTCGCTGCCCGCGCGTACCTTCCAACGCCCACTGCCTGCTCGCCTACCGTGCACCCGCGTGCACCCAACGCTGTCCGCGTGCCGACCACATACTTGCGCGCATCATCGCCCAATGCGCGCCTTTTGCCTATTCGCCTATTGGCTATGCCCGAGCATTCTTCACATTCTCCGGGCTCGATCACCACTCCCATATTATTCCCCTCCTCTTCAAGACTTTTCTTGTCCCCAAGGATGAGAAAGTTCAGCACGTCCACATCACTATCATCTTCAATAGGCGAATCGCCTTGATCCTCAGTTCTCAATTTAATGCGCTTTCCTGGCTGCCCAAATTCCATCTTTCCTTGCTTATAGCGGTCGTAATGGGCCCAAGTGTTTCGAGCCATTGTACTCCCAGCACTACGTCAGTTGCCTTGAGCGGTAAGGCATAGAGGTCGATCTCTAGCTCGTGATCCTGCGCCATAATCGGAACCTTCTTGAATAACTGACTACCATGTAGCTCATGTCCATTGGCCACCTTGACACCAAACTTCATGACTTTTGTAGGTACCAATTTCAGCTTTCGGGCTATCCCCTCATCAATAAAATTTAAACTCGACCCAATATCCATCAGTACCTCTAGAAACATATCTTTTACCTCACCCGTAAACCTGATCATCCTAGGACCACGCTTATTGCACTTAACCATATGCAACCAGGACTCTTCCTGTGGCTTTTCTTCCTCTCGTTCCTCCTCAATCTCCAACAGAAAAATCTCCTTACCTTTGCACTTATGGCCTGGCATAAATTTCTCGTTGCAAGTAAAGCACAGGCCTTTCTCTCTTCGCCTTTGCATTTCATCATTAGTCAATCGTCAGAAGTTTCTCGTTGTGCGCGTACCCTCACCGACTGTTGGCTTGATCTCGGCCCTTGGGGGCGTATCGTCTATCACGACGCTCGCGTGCTGAACGTCCGTGCGCCCTTCGCTCGGCCTTACCTTGCGCACTGCCGCGAGATGATCCTCGTGCAGTCGTGCTGCTTCCATCACGGATCTCATCGATCATGGTCTGTCCAATCGCACTTCAGCAGCTAATTCAGGCTTTAAACCTCCAACAAACGCACCTACAAGTGCTTTCTCGGGCCAACCACGAACCTGGCTTGCAATCCTCTCAAACTCCTTCTGATAGTCGCGTAGACTACTAGTTTGACGGATCCTCGTCAAAGCCTCATCGTAATCGTAGTATTCACTAGATCCAAACCTGCCGATGAGCTCCTTCTCAAAATCTCTCCATCTGATTTGCTCACCTTTGTTCTTGTAAACATGTGACACCCATTGCCACCATGTGTTGGCTTCACCATCTAAATAGTAGGCAGCAATTTGGACTCTTTCAGACTTGTGTACCTCATTGATCTCGAAGAATTGCATGGCACGACTTAACCAAGCATCCGGATCTACTCCTTCAAACGTCGGCATTGTGATCTTTGGCCTCGCATGTACATGCTCCTCGCGATGATGCCGATGACCGTGCGTCTGTCGATCTCCGTGGTGTCGGGTAGTGCGCGTCGCGCACGTTCCCCGTGATCGTTCGTCGTCGTCATCGCGACTGGACGTCGAACTGCCCGTTCCCGCCATGGTTGATCTCGACGTGCGGCTTCTCCGCGTGTGGTGGGTGACTATCTCGAGCTTTCCCGCCAAGTAGTGTATCATGAGCTCCAACTTTGCCATGTTTTCATTGACCACATGTTGTCCGTTGCCAAGGGACCTCACGCTTTCCTCAAGCATATCGAACCTTTCACGATTCGTCATGACTCTCTTTTTTTTTTGATACTCTATAATATTCGAAAAAGAAGAAGAAGAAAATTCAAAAAATTCGAATCAAAGGGAGGAAAAATATCAAAAGACTAGATGACACTTTTTTTTTGAGACTCACGAAATTTTTCGAAAATTAAGGGATAAAATTCGAAAAAATTCGAACAAAAGGGACAAAAAATCGGAAAAAAGATAAAAGAATGGGGTAGAAAAAGTTTAACGTAACACACAATCAATCACTCTCAATGAAAGCACCAATGATGAAGGATCGTGTGTTGCGTTCCACTCGACTTGTATCGAACACAGCTTCGCCACGGCCTTGCTCTCGACGATAGGTGTGATCGACTCGGTTATTAGCCTAACTCTCTCACGATACTTGAGTTCACTCGGTAATTAGCCTCGCTCACTCGATTTTGAACTTGCTCGGGTCTTTAGCCTCACCAATTCGATTTTTATTAACGAACTCTCACGAATCCTAACACACGGTTTCGAACAAATGTTCTTTTCTATTTCATCAAATCCAAGACATGAAAAACAATGAGGGATGCTCCCTATTTACAGATCATAACTATGACTAGTTCTAATCTACCTAAGAAACTTATTAAAGCAATAAAATATTAAATTCCTAAACAATCTAGATATTATTGTGCAAGAAGGAAATAAAATCCTAATAAACTAGAATGTCTTGATCTTGCTGGGCTTGCACTCCAAACAATCCCAACTCATGCCCAAGTACTTGGCCGCCTCATATGCGCACCGCCATCGCACGCCTAGTCCTCGGCGGCTTAGGTCTCTTGCGCGCCCATTTCGCACGCGTGTCTATGCGCGCGCCCAGTCTGTGCTCGAACTCCTCGCGCGCGTGCGCGCTGCCACCCTTGCCTATGCCTGTCGTGCATAGGCATGCGTCCGTCCATTCGCGCGCTATTGCGCGCCTCTCGCCCCGTCCGATCTTCTCGCGCGCGTACGTACCGCTGCCCATTACTCCTATGCCCGCGCGGTCTCGGACGCCCGGGTGACCTACACCCGCGCGCCCAGCTCGCCCGTCGTTCGCTGCCCGCGCGTACCTTCCAACGCCCACTGCCTGCTCGCCTACCGTGCACCCGCGTGCACCCAACGCTGTCCGCGTGCCGACCACATGCTTGCGCGCATCATCGCCCTATGCGCGCCTTTTTCCTATTCACCTATTGGCTATTCTCAACCATTCTTCACATTCTCCGGGCTCGATCACCACTCCCGTATCACCCGTTTCGCACGCGCGCGCCTTCGTGCGCCCCAAGCCTGCGCCGCCCTCGCCCCATGAGTGTACCTCGCCATTCGGTACTCCTAAGCCCGCAAGGCTTAGGCCTTGCGCATGTGCGCCCCAATCGCGCGCCAATGCGCGCGCTTCCTCATTTCTGCCATCCTCTCACGCGTTATTGCCCAGCTCGCCTAATCTTACGAGGCGTAGGCTTCCGCTCGTGTTGCTCCACTCGCGCGCCAATGCGCACGCCCTGTCCTCGTCGTTCCTCTCCTGCGCGTGTGCGCCCGCGCCCGGCATTCCTATGCCCGCGGGGATTGGGTCGTCCGCGCTTGCTCCGCACTTGCGCGCTGTCGCGCGCCCATCGCCATGGCTACCCGTACCTCACGCGTCCTCGCCATCGTCATCGCGCATCGCTCTATTGCCGTCTTCATCGCCCGCGTGTGCGTCCAACATTCCTAGACCTGCCAGGACTAGGCTTTTGCCCGCGTGAGCCCCATTCGTGCACACGGTGCTCTCCGTCACTTTGCCGCCAAACACCAACGCGTCCCAGTCAACCCCCGCGGCTTGCCCGCCTATCGTGTACCCCCGTACACTGTCCTGCTCGTTCGACCATTCGCGCGCATCAAGGCACGAGGCGCGTTCCTTACTTGTGCTCGCACCTCCGTCGCTGATCGACTTTGGCTGCTCGCCCGATGGCCATGGGTCCAAACCTTCCAACCTAGCACAATCTCCTGCACGCCATATGCAACCATCCTCCATCCTTATTTTGCCCCGCCTTCTAGCCTCTATCTTCCATGTTCGTCTCTTTCTCGCACAAGGCTTGCACCAACAGCGTGATTCCTTAGCCTTTGCCTTGCGTTTCCTTCGGGCTCGATTGGTGTTGCGCTTCTTAGGCATAATCTTAGCTCGTGGACCACATCCTTTTGGCCAGTCTCTCTTGCATGAAGGTCGATATATCGGGCTTGATGGCTCCTCTAGCATGTTTTCCAACCATATATTGAGATCGTCGCCATCCTCATCTTCGGACTCGTCTGGGTTGATGACCACTTCCGCATCATTCCCCTCCTCTTCAAGACTTTCCTTGTCCTCAAGGATTAGAAAGTTCAGCGCACCGTCATCTTCATTGTTTTGGACTTCACCTTCTCTTGCTCCTCGGCCCTCTACGAGTTTGTCGCTCGTATTCTTCTATATTTCTTCGCTCATGGAGTTTGTCTAGATACGTGCTTTCCCATGGGGTGATTTCTCTTTCCAAACGTTCCAACCATTCGAGATCTTCCCAATCCATCTCGTTCATTGGCACATAAGACATTTTTTTTTAAGACTCTAAAAAAATTCGAAAAAAGAAGAAGAAGAAAATTCGAAAAGATTCGAACCAAAGGGGAAAAAATAACAAAGGACTAGATGACACTTTTTTTTTTTACTCACGAAGTTTTTTTCGAAAATTTGGAAAAAAATTCAAAAAAATTCGAACAAAAGGGACAAAAAATCGAAAAAAAAAAAGAAAAAAGAATGGGGTAGAAAAAGTTTAACGTAACACACAATCAAGCACTCTCAATGAAAGCACCAATGATGAAGGATCGTGTGTTGCGTTCCGCTTGACTTGTCTCGAACACAGCTTCACCACGGCCTTGCTCTCGACGATAGGTGTGATTGACTCGGTTATTAGCCTAAGTTTCTCACGATACTTGAGTTCACTCGGTAATTAGCCTCGCTCACTCGATTTTGAACTGGCTCGGGTCTTAGCTTCACCAATTCGATTTGTATGATCGAACTCTCACGAATCCTAACACACGGTTTCGAACAAACGTTCTTTTCTATTTCATCAAATCCAAGACATCAAAAACAATGAGGGATGCTCCCTATTTATAGATCCTAACTATGACTAGTTCTAATCTGTAACACCCCGAAATTTATTAATAAAAAAAATACTAGCTTTCAGTTTTAAGCTAGCCTTTGTTAATAAATAATCATGTTCATGTTCAAGTTCAAGATAATCAGCTAGTTATATTCCAAGTTCGACTATTAGTCGATACGTTATTCGGTTTAATTGTGTCAATAACCGAATGAGTTTTCAGATCTAATTCCGACTTATTTAATTAATTAATGAGTTCGGAATTATTTAGTTAAGTTGACAAATTATCCAAAATGTCGATATTCGGATTAATCGTCCAAGTCATGAATATT
>CACSLK010025470.1:98068-111109 GCA_902706635.1 Striga hermonthica
TTATTATTATTATTATTATTATTATTATTATTATTATTATTATTATTATTTAATGGCTTGGTGGACAAGCTAATGTTTAGTGTTAGGGGCTTTATATAAAGGACTTCCTCTAGTTTATTTTTCTTGGTTGTTTAGGAATAAAAGATGAATTGATATTGTGAGTTTTGCGTGTTTTACAAGAGAGTATCTCATTTACTCGTTTATCCTTCTCACTCGTACGCTTTTCCTATATCATTCAGTCTGATCTTTTGTTATGTTGTTGTTTAATTCAACGCAGTCACAAACATAAACATACACACGATATTTATAATATGAAATCATTTGACGGTATGACTTCCAATTCTTTAACGAATATATAATATTGTGCTAGAATAATTCGTGCTTTTTTTCACCAGAATGATAGGATTTCTAAGAAAGTTCAAAGAGAACAAAGTTCTAATAAAACGCAGAGAATCGACTATCATCGAAAGATAAAAATGTGAGCCACGAAACAAGCTGCCTAGAACCTCAGCATACAATAAAAAAATATTTCGTGCTTTTGAAAAACGGACAATTCCTTTTACACCACTACCTTAAAATATATTAAGGCTTTGTTTGACAAAATTAACTGATAAGTTAGCTGATAGCTGATGAGATAGCGTATAGCTTATATTTGATTTTCGAGCTTATAGCTTAAAGCTTACGACTTATAGCTGAAAAGTTAGCTTATGTAACGCCCGCTTATTTATTTAAAAGAAAACACGGTGTTTCAGAAATAATTTGAATTTTTTAAATAATTTTTCAAACATATCGCTTCAGACGCTACTATAAAACTCTTTCCTTTTCACATTCGGAATATCAATAAGCATTCCAAAACAAAATAAAAAATCCAAATCATCCAAGTTTTGAATGAAGATATAATTCAACTAACTACCTGTATATTATGGTGGTTATGGAAGGCAAGAAATTTATGGGTGTTTGAGAACAAATGGTTGACAGCAAAGAGGACCATTGACAGTGCACTGCAAAATTGGAGGGACTTCAGAGAAGTATAGCTGGAGCAGATAGGAATATACTAGGTCTAGCGTATGTGGTATATTCTTATTTGTGTAAATGGCATGCTGTTGTTGATGTACTTTGGTTTCTGTCTTTGTTTCTTTAGCTGGGGGTGTGTAGTATATTTGGTTGATTGTATTTCGATTAGGTTGCATTCTGATGTGTAACCTCCCATTATTATAGGCTGTGGATTGGTCTTTGTACATTTTTTGGCCGGTTTGCTTATTAATATGAGTGTTGATGTCTTTAGAAAAAAAATTTCAAGTTTTTAATATCCAAACATAATTCAAAATACGTCAAAGTTTAGAACATCCAAACCAGGAGCAAGTTATAAAAGGGATTGGGGAAACATAAAATCAAAATTAAAATGGGGTGGTATGACTGACACCATGCATATCCCACAGTTTACCTTACGAAATAGTCGAGGGGCCAACCAAAAGGGTCTAGGCACGATTTACCTCCCGAACTAGTCGAGAAGCTAACTACAAGAATATAAGATGACAAACCCAAGCATGCAACTTGTGGGGGAAAAAAAATAAAAATTAGGCAAGTGAGAGTCCAATGCAAATCACTTCACTTTAAGGTCGTACTTTCTCTTTAAATCCATAAAATTAATAGGAGGAAAATATATGACATTGAGTCACTGACAGTGACACCATTTTTCAACTTTCCCTTTGTAGTTCACAAGTGCTAAAGAAGGAAGCATTAATGATCACTACTGTGCCAATCGCCGACACTAATTCCACCCATCCCATTAACTAAAAAGAAGAAAAAAAAAGAAAAGCATGTGTATGGATTTATAAACTCCATTTATGATATTCACAGTCTCACTTTTTAGCATTTATTTCCCTCCAATTTGTTCTCTCTGCCCCAAAAGGAAATTAAAATTAAAAAAAAAAAAGCAAAATAAATGGGAACCATCTCAGCTGCAAAAAAGTGTTTTTCGCTATGCACACTCTCAATAATATTACTTTTCCAGATCTCTTATTCCAACGTTACTTATGACAGAAAGGCTCTCATCATCAATGGGTGGCTTATTTATTTTTTTAAAAAAAAAATAAGTAGACAAAAAAAAATTAAAAATAAAATAAAATAAAGTGTGGACAAAAATCAAACACACGTATTCTCGGAATACGTTTTACTAATTAAAATTAATTAGAAAAAAACGTATTCCGAGTATATGTTTTTATTTTTTTCTAAATAAAAAAAATAAACACAAAATTCCTTTAATAATCAAAAATAAAAAAAAAATAATAAATATAAAACGTATTATTGTAATACGTTTTAAGGAAAACATATTTCGACAATACATTTTTTAAAACCGAAAAACGTTTTTAAAAATACAATTTGTATTTTTCTATTTTTAAATAAATACGTTTTTAAAGTGTCGGTAACCGTATTCTCGGAATACATTTTTTGAATTAAATATAAAAAAAAAATTCTTCTATTTCATTTGCGCAAGAGCAGAGAGCAGAGAGCAAAAGAAAAGAAAGAGAAGCGAAAACAATCGGAAAAAAAAAAAACTCGATCCAATTTTCACCCCGGCGTAAACCGACAACAACGACACGAGACTCCTTTCCGGTTAATTCATTCGCACAAGGTATATTGGCTTATCTTAACTTTTTACAATGTTTGGAGTTGTTTGGAAATTGAGAATTGTTATAATATGTTTGAATGTGTTAGTGTTTGAAGATTGTAAATTACTAATTGATTATCGATTATGTATGTATGTTAAATTCGAGATTGGAATTTTGTGTGTAAATTATCAATTTTGTATTGTTTGGTTGTTGTTGGGGTTAGGGTTTTTGGAAATTAGGGCTTTCAATTTATCCGAATTATAGATAAAGTTGAAGTTATTGTTCGATAAGGTATTAGGTTTTGGAGGATTATATGATTGGTAATATTTTTTTTTTGGTTGGAGTAATAAAATGTGTTTTAAATTTTAGACATTATTTTGTTGTAATTTGTAAAATATAATTTTTTTTGTGCAACAGGTTGTAAATAGCGTCTATCGGTCCCTACATTGTTAATGTGTACTGGAAAATTCCTAAGAGTGAGTTAGGAAATTTTTCGAATTATTTGGCTAGTCCGGATTGTTCATTTGTTATTAATGGAATGATATCATATGAACAATTGGTAGATATGATTTACGAAAATGGTGGATTTCGTGATAGTTGGACCATTTCGGATATTACTTTGATGATCAAACAACCGGATGGTTCGTTTATTCCCGCAAGACTGAATAATGATAGTACTCTTTCGTGGATTTACTACTATCCTCCTATGTCCTTTGTGTTTTTGTATATTGTGTTGGAAGCAAACACACAGGTTACACATGTTGAGGATCCTACGCCATCATATGGTTACGGGGGAGTGTTTGGTTGTGAGGGTACGTGGAGTACGCATGCCTGTAATTTTGGTGAAGGGACGAGTAATTTCGGCGAATGGACGAGCTTTACCATGAGAGGACCGGACATTGAGGAAGAAATTGTTGGAGATGAAGATTTCAGTCCCGGTGAAGACGATTTAACTGATGAGACCTCGGAAACCGAATCGGACAGATCAATTAATGAGGAAAGCGAACAAGAATTCATTGAAGAACACCCCTTTCCAAATGAAGGCCTCCACGTATATCGCGAGATGGGTGAGTGGGACCCGTCGTGTGTAAACAGGGACGAGTATGCCTTGCCACTCTGGAATGGGCATGTCGAGACTATCCGTTTGGGTACAGTTTTTCGTACCAAGGAAGAAGCTCAGACTGGTGTTATTGCATGGAATGTTGAGAATCTTAGGGCGGTCTGGAAAAAAGATTCCACAAGAAGTCGTTCAAAGTTGTGTGCAGATCGTCTGAAGGTGTACCATGCATGTGGAAGGCTCGGGTGAGTCTTAATCCACGGGTGCACGACATGTGGGAGGTAACCGAATGGACCGACAGGCACACTTGCATGCAGGTGGTCGAGAGAAATGACCACAAGAATGTGACGGCCACCATGATCTCAAATCTTCTGTTGCCTAAGATTCAGAAGCAGGTGACCTACAGTGTGGAAATGGTCCAGGCCGACGTAAAAAGTGCCTGGAGCGTCGATGTGAGCTACAAGAAGGCGTGTCACGGTAGAAAAAAGCCATCGATCGTCTGTATGGCACGTGGGAATCGAACTTCGCACAACTCCCCCAATAAGAGAAAATTAATTACCAATGTATTTACGTGTTTGTAACTATATTTATTTATTTATTTATTTATTTATGGGTACCTTTTTATAATTTTCAGGTTTATTGCTTCCCTTCAAAGGGCGAATCCCGGCACAGTCGTTGAGTGGTAATGGCACGATGGGGAAATGGCTCGTCGTTCTCGAGACAGAGAATTCAAATTTGTCTTCTGGGCGTTCGGGCCCGCCATTCGAACCTTCCATCTTTGCCCGCCAATTATTAGCATCGACGGCACACACCTGCGAGGTTCGTATAAGGGGAATGTACTTGTTAATTGCAAATGTATTTTCTATTTTCTAACATACAATAGTGTCTGATAAAAAAAACATATGTCCAACTGAGCAGGTTCGTACAAGGGGAAGCTGCTTGTTGCCATAGCACAGACCGCGAATAAGCGTCTATTGCCAGTCGCGTATGCGATTGTGGACGAAGTAAGCACGGCTAGCTGGTCCTTTTTCCTAACACATTTGCGCAATCATGTTCTCTCCGACAGACATATATGTCTTCTTTCCGACAGGGACAACGACATATTGAGTGCCGTTGATTTACTGGAGGCTTGGCACGAACCCCATGCATTTCATCGTATATGCCTTCGACACCTCCGGAGCAACGTGGTTTCAAGGTATCGGAGTAAGAAAGTCCGGGTTCTGTGCTGGAGGTTGGGTTCATTGTGTTCTCGTCGCAAATTTGAGCATGCTCGACAGCAACTGCAGGAATGTCACCCGGAAGCATGCAGTTACTTTTTCCAAATTCCTTTGGAAAAGTGGACACTGTACAAAGATAACAGACGTCGATGGGGCACTCTGACAACCAATATGTTAGAGAGTTACAACAACGTCCTCAAAGGTGTTAGGTTCCTGCCCTGCAGAGCATT
The DNA here is from genome assembly GCA_902706635.1 of Striga hermonthica. Lineage (NCBI taxonomy): Eukaryota > Viridiplantae > Streptophyta > Magnoliopsida > Lamiales > Orobanchaceae > Striga > Striga hermonthica. Next base: position 103,185 of record CACSLK010025470.1, read on the forward strand.
AGTACAGGCGACAATGGACAAGACTCTGGATTTGTTCCAACAGGAACAAAAAAAGTCCAGAAGCTGTCGGAGTCAAATTTCTACCCACCTCTATGCCGCCTATCTGGAGTTGGAGAGGACAACGGCGACTCACGAGGTGGAATGTGTGGGCGCCGACGGATCCCAGTACACGGTCATAACTGGTCTACGCGCCAGTGGAAGGGGGCAAAGCAAGTATGTATTTTTTATTAATTTTTGAAATGATTTTTTTTTTGTGTGTTTATTTATATATATAATATAATTGAGGAAAACAGGTTTAAGGTTCATTATGAGCAGAAGAAGTGTACATGTCGGAAGTGGCAGACATATCGGAAACCATGCACTCATGCATTAGCCGTGTGTCGTTACCGGGCTGATGAACCGAAGTTGTTGTACGATTTCCACTTTTGGACGACGAACTGGGTTGATCAATTTTCTAATTGGAATTTTCTCCAATTGGAAATCCTGACACGTGGCCGCAGGTGGGATGGAATTTGATTCCGCATTGGCAAAGGATCATCTCGAAGTCTGGACCCGGTCGTGCCCAAACGAGACGCTTTAAAATGCAAATGGATCGTCGGGCGCGCCGCAGAAGGGGCCGGGATCAATGCAGTAGATGTGGTGATCCCGAACATTTCGCGGACCATTGCCCGTATTCGCATCCTCATGTGGATCGAACTCGACTCCGTGATGATTGGGGGAACTAGTTGTTTTGTATGTATATTGACTGATATAGTTTTTTTTTAGATTAATATTTTTGTATTCGAATGACTTAGAGAATGAAATGGAATAGTTATTGTAACTTTTATTTGTTAGTGTGAATTTGATTTAGTTGGTTGTTTTAAAAATGTAATCGGGACGAATAATTGCCAAAAACAGGTGCATTTGATCAAAAATGTGATTTTTTGTTTCTACACGTGTCGTGTGACATAAGTCACACGAGTCGTGTGAGGTCACACTGGTCGTGTGCTATTATCACACGGGTCGTGTGACACAAAACCAAAATATGATTTTCCTTTAGGCTTTATGACACGAGTCGTGTGACATAGTCACACGGGTCATGTGGTATTACACTAGTCGTGTGATTTGATCACACGAGTCAATTTTTTTTTTATTCCCAGTTTAAAACGTATTCTAGGAATACGTTTTAGCCTTATTTAAATGTAAAACGTATTTCCAGAATACGTTTTAAACTGGCAAAAAAAATGTTTTCTGCATTTTTTACACGACTCAAATTAGTACAATTAAAGTCAATTTCTTACAATTGAAGTCAAATTCGTACAATTGAAGTCGAATTGGTAGCTACCATTTTGGATATTGAATGAACCATTTTCTGATATGGATCCAACCCTCGGAAGAGGTTTCTACCAACCAAGCCAAATTCTTCAGCAGTATAATCAGCTGTCCAATTCTAGAAGACTTGAGTATGAAATTGGTAGCTGGAATTTTCACGCTGCGCAAGTAACTGTCCAACTGCAAAGCAACTTCGTACAATTGAAGTCAAATTAGTACAATTGAAGTCAAATTAGTACAATTGAAGTCAATTTCGTGCAATTGAAGTCAAATCCGTACAATTGAAGTCGAATTGGTAGCTACCATTTTGGATATTGAATGAACCATTTTCTGATACGGATCCAACCCTCGGAAGAGGTTTCTACCAACCAAGCCAAATTCTTCAGCAGTATAATCAGTTGTCCAATTCTAGAAGACTTGAGTATGAAATTGGTAGCCGGAATTTTCACGCTGCGCAAGTAACTGTCCAACTGCAAAGCAACTTCGTACAATGGAAGTCAATTTCGTACAATTGAAGTCAAATTAGTGTAATTAAAGTCAAATCAGTACAATTGAAGTCAAATTCGTACAATTGAAGTCGATTTCGTACAATTGAAGTCAAATTAGTACAATTGAAGTCAAATCAGTACAATTGAAGTCAAATTCGTACAATTGAAGTCAAATCAGTACAATTGAAGTCAAATTCGTACAATTGAAGTCAATTTCGTACAATTGAAGTCAAATTAGTACAATTGAAGTCAAATTAGTACAATTGGTAGCCGGAATTTTCACGCTGCGCAAGTAACTGTCCAACTGCAAAGCAACTTCGTACAATTGAAGTCAATTTCGTACAATTGAAGTCAATTTTGTATAATTGAAGTCAAATTAGTACAATTGAAGTCAATTTAGTACAATTGAAGTCAAATCAGTACAATTGAAGTCAAATTCGTACAATTGAAGTCAAATTAGTACAATTAAAGTCAATTTCGTACAATTGAAGTCAAATCAGTACAATTGAAGTCAAATTCGTACAATTCAAGTCAATTTCGTACAATTGAAGTCAAATTAGTACAATTAAAGTCAAATTAGTACAATTGGTAGCCGGAATTTTCACGCTGCACAAGTAACTGTCCAACTGCAAAGCAACTTCGTACAATTGAAGTCAATTTCGTACAATTAAAGTCAATTTCATATAATTGAAGTCAAATTAGTACAATTGAAGTCAAATTAGTACAATTGAAGTCAAATCAGTACAATTGAAGTTAAATTCGTACAATTGAAGTCAATTTCGTACAATTGAAGTCAAATTAGTACAATTGAAGTCAATTTCGTACAATTGAAGTCAAATCAGTACAATTGAAGTCAAATTCGTACAATTGAAGTCAATTTCGTGCAATTGAAGTCAAATTAGTACAATTGAAGTCAAATTAGTACAATTGGTAGCCGGAATTTTCACGCTGCGCAAGTAACTGTCCAACTGCAAAGCAACTTCGTACAACTGAAGTCAATTTCGTACAATTGATGTCAATTTCGTACAATTGAAGTCAAATCAGTACAATTGAAGTCAAATTCGTACAATTGAAGTCAATTTCGTACAATTGAAGTCAAATTAGTACACTTGAAGTCAACTTCGTACAATTAAAGTCAATTTCGTACAATTAATACAATTGAGCTCGAAATCGTACATATTTAGGGTTTAGGGTTTAGGGTTCAGGGTTTAGTTATAATATATAGTATGGTATATTAATATATAGTTATATTATAGTATGGTATATTATATTATTAATTAATATATAGTTATATTATGTATTATATTATATGATATATATTATATATAATATTATAGTATGGTATATTATATTATTAATTAATATATAGTTATATTATATTATATTATATCATATTTATATAATTTTTTTACAAAAATTATCGGAAAGTGTCTGCCGGCACAATGGTACGAGGTGCGCCCAGAGAAACCGGACTTGCCTATTGGCCCGGGTTCGAGTCCCTCTCTGGGAGCCTCTACCATTTTATTTTTTTTAGTTATAAAACGTATTCCCGGAATACGGTTTACAAATAAATCACCTAAAACCGTATTCCTGGAATACGTTTTTAGTTAACTATAAAAAAAAAAGAAATATTCTTTCTTCTCCTCCTGCGCGACAGAAGCAAGCAAGCAGAAGCAGAAAAAAAAAACAGAGAAAGAGCGAGAGAGAGCGAGAGAGAGCGAGAGATCGATCGGGAAAAAAAAAACGACCACCACCAAACCGCCGTTGATTCCTCCTACCCATTAGGTAAATTTCTTCTATTATGCTTTCATTTTGTCAAATTTTTCAGATTTTTTTGTTTCGAATTTTTTCAATTTTGCCGAAATTGAATTAGTATTTTTTGAATGTTTTCGAAATTTCTTCGATTATGATATATGTTGAATTAAAGATTGGAATTTGAATTGAAATTGTTGGAATTAGGGCTTCGATTTAGGAATTAGGGCTTCAATTAGGGCTGAGAAATTTTTGAATTAGGGTCGATTTATTGAAATTAGGGCCGAATTAGGGCCGATTTATTTTTCAGATATATGTTCAATTAGGGCCGATTTATTGAAATTTTTGAATTAGGGCTTCAATTAGGGCTGAGAAAATAAAAATCTGATTACATGTTAGGGCTTCATATTTTTTCAATTAGGGCTGAATAAATCGACATATTTTTTGAATTAGGGCTTCATATTACTAGTCGTTTCATGTTAATTTTTGAATTAGGGCTTCAATTTTAAAAAAGTAAATCGTTTCATGTTAATTTTTTATTGAAAGATATGCCGATTTATTGAAATTTTTGTATATATTATATGAAATAGTTTTGTGTACATAATATTACATATATGTATAAATTATGTATGTTTGCATAACTCGGTATTGTTTTTTACACATTTTGTTTAGATACATTTGAAGTTGCAAATTGTATATTAGATATGAAACTGCAATATATTTGACAACTTTAGTATTATAATTTTATATCCAACATCTTGCAGAGAGATTTCGTAGTTTAGAAGATTAATTATAATAAACTTATAATTTTTATTTGATAGCTTTTAGATAACTTTATAAAAACTTAAAAGTTTATGGTATTTATTTGGTAAACTTAAAAAAAAGCTCATAAATTTTAAAATAAACTATTAAGCTTTAAAAACAATTTTTTTTTTTTTTAAATAATCAAGATGTGTAGTGTGATATAGACTTACAGCATTTTCATATATTTGTTTTTTGTGGTTAATAATTTGCTCTCTATTGTCTTGTTTTATTTTTTTAAATGTAGACAATGGCATCTTCATCGTCCTCACAGGATCGCCGCTACAATGTACAACCCGGTCCGATTGACGGGTCTCTTCTGTATCTTCATACCCGCCACCGGGCGAAGGCGGTATATGACGATGTACAAGGCTATCGTAAAGGCATTATTACAAACCGCTGGAACGACAGTGAGTTATGGCCCACATTGGAGAAGCAACATGATAAAGTTTGGGAGCAAATCGACATGGCAGGTTTTGGCCCGGTGTTTCGGATGGGCCGGGTAACAACGGACAACAGCCTCATCACCTGCCTCGTGGAAAGGTGGCGTCCCAAGACGTATACCTTCCACTTCGATTGTGGGGAGGCCACAATAACGCTGCAGGACGTTCAAGTCCTATTTGGCCTCCCGGCCAATGGAGAAGCTTGTTGGGGAAGGACTGCGGATACGACTCCCCAGCAATGGCGAGACATGTGTGTTGACTTGCTAGGGTTTCGCCCCAATGTCCAGGTATATATTCTATCTCAAATAGTATTTACAATTTCATATATTTTATTCGAATTCAATAAAAAAATACAAATTTTATAGCATTGTGACACCCATTTCTCGTTTATTAAAATTTCAACTATTTTAATTTATACATAAATGTATTATTTTCTATCTTTAAGAAGTATGAAACTATTTAATTATATTTAATTATTATTTTTTATCTCTAATTTGCTCGTTTTTTATTTTTTATTTTTAAAAACCAATTACAGGATAGAGATGACCCGGCGTACGAGCCCAACACTTGGCCCATTAAAGGCCAATTCTTGAATGTCAGCCCATTAGAGGCTGAATGCAAACGAGAGCTCTCAGATGGAGAAGACGTCGAGGTCTACCAACAAAGGGCGAGGGCCCTTATACTCTGGTGCATAGGCTCGTTCTTCTTCCCCGACCAGCGGGCGAACGGAGTCAACCTGTACTGGTTGGATATGCTGCGCGACATTGATAAAATCAAGGGGTATAGTTGGGCTTCAGCGGTCCTCGCCGAATTGTATAGAGCGTTGTGCACAACCTTCGAGGCCGAGCAAGGCTGGATTAAGGGTTGTGTCCAATTTCTCCAGGTACATTTATTTTAGATGTTATTTTAAACTTCATTTTTTTTATTCTGACTAATATCTAATACAAAAAATACATATGTCGGTCGATATGTGTAGGTTTGGGCATGGAACACATCCCTCGCCTTCGTCCAACAATGAAGTCCACGCGCTTTGCTTCTGTACCTGGTTGTCCCTTAGGAGCAAGGTATGAACATTTATTTATATTTAATATTAAGTTTTTTCATTATTAAATTTTCTAATTACAAAGTTATTTTTCTGTGATCTTTAAGGTGGGTGGGAAGAAAGAACTTGACGCAAATAGCCAAGGGAACGACCGCTATCTGGGATCAGCTGACATGGCTGAGAGACACAGATGTAAGATTCTTAAGTTTTATATATTGACTTATCTTTTGTTTTTTATTGATTTGAAATATTTGCTAACTTAATTCTTAGTAATTCTTAATTTAATTTTTTATCTTTTTTCTTTTTCAGTTCGATTGGATGCCTTATGTCCAGTTCCTCGAGGATTCGTCTACTCTCCCGGACCAGTGTACAGAAGATCAACATGTTTGGATGTACAAGGGGCCAATCTTCTGTTGGAACATCTGTGAGCCCCACGAGCCGGATAGGGTCCTCCGTCAGTTTGGATGTCGTCAGTCCATCCCCTCAGCTCCGATAACTAGGGATGTGGACCAATGGGAGACACTCCACCGAGGCCAGGGAATGACTGGGAGGGCATATACTAATTGGGCCGCCTTTCATTCGGAGCTTGAGAAGACTTGGGCCGAACATAGAGATCAAAATATCCTCCCACATCAGCCGGTGGATCAGTTCGTAGAGCCTGAGGAGGGTTACATTGATTGGTTTCACAGACGGACTGTGAGACTGATCAGTAACCCTAACAACTACCCGACGGTCCAACAAGACGGCGGCTATCAGCCAATGGCCGAGCGGGCAAAGTGTGACGTAAGTTCCTAAATTGTGAATTTTATTATTATTATTATTATTATTATTATTATTATTATTATTTATATTATTATTATTATTATTATATTTTTTTATTTGGTGTCCATAACTCATTTGTTTGAATTTTTTTATTTCAGTATGGTGCCATGGGGGGGCTTATGACACGTTACAAAGTGTTCAACACTTGTTGGATACAGCCCATCCACAATTGCAGGCTGCATGGCAGAAGAGTCAGAACATCCTCCACAGTTGTATGACTGTTGGAGGCCAACAGGTCATACAAGGGGCGTCGTCTAGTCAACTTCTATCTCAAGAAGATTGCGTCCCTTCCCAGGCCACACAGTCATATCGGGCGAGGCATCGACCGTCTGGCAACATTGGTGGAGGTCGAAGACGGCGTGCCCGTGAACCCCCTGCCAACACTGCGTATGAGGACGACGAAGAAGGTAATAATTTTTTTCATGAAAAAGTGTTTATTTTTTTATTTTGTTTTGTTTTTTATTTTTTGTTCAGTCGAATTTCGAATTTGTTTAAAAAATTAATTACTCAGATCAAGAAGAAGAAGCTGCCACACCTATCACGACCGCAGCCTCGTCTTCTTCAAGACAAAGGCCTCCTAGGAAGGGGTCCCGACAGCGTAGACCTCCGGATACATATACTCCTTCCTAGTTAGTTTGTGTAATTTGTAGTTTGAACTTTGCAGACATATTTGTTTTGTATTTAAAAACCGTATTTTGACCTTTTACGTTTTATATTGTGTTTCTTGAATATTGCATTGTGGTTGATTGTTTTTTATATAATGTATGTTGAATTATTTTTTTGCCGAATTGATATATATGAGTTGGTTGAACATGTGTATATTATATTGGACAGGTTGGTTGATTGAATAGGTTTATATTATTATTATTTTTTTTAACCAAAAACGTATTCACGTAATACGTTTTATAAAGAATTTTTTTTTAACTTAAAACGTATTTTGAAAATACGTTTAATATTTTCAGAAAATTAAAATTAACAAAAAAAATATTTTTCAAAATTCTAAAATAAATTTTAACAAAAAAACGTATTCACAATATACGTTTTAAGGGAAAACGTATTCTGGTTATACGTTTATATAGAAAAACGTATTTCCCCAATACGTTTTTGTTTATGTTAATTAAGATTAATTATCTTAATTACGTTCTTTTAGTAAAACGTATTCGAGAAATACGTTCTAAATGGAAAAACGTATTCTCGAAATACGGTTTTATATAAAAAACGTATTCCCCGAATACGTGTGTTTGATTTTTTTCCACACATTTTTTT
>CACSLK010025470.1:163519-174240 GCA_902706635.1 Striga hermonthica
GCGGCGGCAATTTCTGACGGTTGCTGACGGCGGCGGACGGCGGCAAGGATGATCGGAAACATAAATGTAGAAGGTTCGATTATATCATACCAAAAGACCATCTAACGGATTACCTAAACACCGACTTCGATTAATCTTGGTGGAGCAGTTAATCGAATCTCCCTAACTCTCGATTGAAGCTCTTTCTCTCATGTATGTAGGAGAAAAATCGGCCAACATGAACAACATACAAGAGCTTGGGACATGGTGTATTTATAGGCTCCATTAGGGACCTTAAGGAGGTGCTAAATATGGGCTTATCCCATTAGGCCAAGGAATCCTAATTCTACTCCATCTACTAATCCAAACAAGTATAGATCTCTCATACTAATCATCAGCTTCTAGAAGACTCTCAAGTCTCCTAACCTTAGACAATATTCTAGTAGGAATATTCCCTTCCCCAAGGAATAATAACTATGGAATAAAATTAATTTCTTATTAAATAGAATTAGATAATAAAACATCCCACTAGAGTAATATTATTGCTCTCCCCATTTAGTTCCTATTTTATCAATAATATTTGAACCTCCATGATTAATTATATTAGTCTGATTGATTGATTTACCTCCCGATGTTTAAGATATAACGTCCATTGATCAATTAAATTACTGACAAAGTAATTGATCAACTTCTTATTCATTTCCGAAATTAGTACCACTCAGACCATTAACCATTATGTCAGACAATCGTCTACATACAGGGTTTAACATAATGTACCTTTCTGAGCACATTTCAGGGTTCAATCCAGTGCACTGGAACATAGTGACCATAAATAATTTATAATAACACATCATATAAACATTCTTATTTACCAAAATACCTAGTATGTCATCCTAATAGAAATAGGAATCACGTGGTAAATCAAATAAACAATAAGTGAATATATATGGCTATTTTATATTATCTTACAGCTTAAGAGAACGCATCAATCACCGAAGGTCTAGATTACAACAACGATTAGTGAGTCTCATAATCTTATCCTTCCGTGGTCTTGTTCAACACCTCTCATAAGTGCTAAAAGACCAACTGAATCAATAATACACTACAGTCTTTTTCCAAGAGGGGTCTCACTGCCTGTCTAGACTGTGAACAAGTAGTTTAGTCTTACAAGGAATCGATAGGTGATCTTACTGCTTGAAACACTTCGAACCACACTATCTCAATATAAGACAAGGAGTATGATTTGCATAAATAAACAAATGCAAACATATGTACTTTGACTGAAACATGATGGCCAGATCAAAATGGAATTAATAGCATCTGCAGAACATAGCTTTTACAACATATCTCTAACATATTATACTTTAAACTGTCTTTAAATTGGTTTTAATCTCAAACTTATCTGAATTTTAAAGGAATACTCTTGGATTATCGGAAATATTCTAAGTCTAGAAATAAACTAATTGGTTTGAATTGGACGAACTAGGTTCAGAAAAATACTAAAAATATCTCGGTGTAACTCAAACCGTAATCTTCTACCGGATATCTAGAACCGGTTATTTCGATCCAAATATCTCAACCCGCCCGGTTGAATTAGATCGGTTCGTTGCCTAGACCGAGGGTTTGTCGAGAGCCGGTCAGTCGTTTGTTGACTCAGGTGGCTCGGCTTGGCCGCGTGGACTCACTGGCGCTGGCCAGCCCGCGCCTGGCAATAGCCCTTGGGTGCTGCTGGTGTGGTTGCTGCCGCTGTCGGGTGCTGCCGTGCACTGACGGGGTTTGTTGAACGCGCTGGCACGCTGTTGGGCGTGCTGGCGTTTCGATGTGCTATGTCGGTACTGCACCCACTAGGCGCTTGCGCGCGGCGGATAGGGTTGTTGCACGCGCTGGGCACGCAGGCTGTCGGGCGCTGCACACACTGGGTGCGCTGCAGCGTCCACGGTCGGCTCCTCACCGGCATTCGGGCTACTTTTCTGGTGACTACCAATTTAACTGATATTTAGGGATATAATGAGTCTAAAAATACATATAGTTCTCGGGATGATTCGATTAAATTTGAAAATGGATCGGGTGTCAAAAATCGAGCTATATGGGGTCCTAGGTCACCCAGTCACTTAACTCATTTTTGGCTGGGACTCAAGGCCGAATACTTATCATATTAAATCATGATTTTAGGTCCTAAGAACTTGGTCAATACTCACATGCATTTTTATTTGGCTCGATGATCAAAATAAAGCCTAAATATCGGTTTCTACTTGACCGAGTACATGATCTTCAAATAGGCTAAAACTTTACCAATGTATTCTACATGATTTATAATAATTTTTGGGGTACTAAACTCGGCTTTGGCACGCATGGAAACTAGACTTCCGAATTTAGGCCTTAATTAATCTAAAAATCATAATCCTTTACTTTACTCGTGCATGCATCATTTTTAATGCTTGGTTATCCTTAAAATATCATGACTAGATAGACAAATGGCTTGGAGAAGTGTTTACCTTCACTTGGGTTCAAAAATGAAAACACAAGGAGCTCACGACCGTCTCCTCGAGGTCTTTCAGCAACGGTGATGCTCGGTTGGATGAAAGGCTATGGAGGCCGATGGATAGTGTCCCTTAGGTAATATATAGCCTCTGGTTTCAATATGGCTCGAGAAAATTTGAGAAGAATGATAGGTTGCTCGATATAAGCTTGATGTAAGCAACCTAGGCTCGGAAAAGGCTTACCGGACCTTGGTCCGTTTTCTCTCGGTTTTTTGATGAATTTTTTTAAGATTTTGGATGTCCTCTACCTATATTCTCAAAGTAAGGCTTATAAGGATGAGGTGGTTTTCGTTATTTGCATAATATATGCAAATTTGGCATCTTCTTCACACCTCATCCCATCTTCCCTAGTAAAGGTGCCAAGGTAAGATTGGGTGAGGCTTATTTAACCCTTAGCTGACATTTCCTAGTGGTAAAGCTCAAGTTGCCCGAAGGAAAAAGTCAAAAATTTGGTTTGGGCCTCGGTTGGGCCGCGCGCTGTCTACGCTGCAGGCTGCGCGCTGGGCTACTCAAGTGTGTCGCGCACTGGCCTGTGCTGGGCTGCGCACTAGGCTGCACTGCAGGGCTCGCGGGCGTGCCGGCTGTTGGGCTGTGCTGGGCTGCGCGCTGTGGGCCTTGCCAGGTTGTACTGCGGGACGTGTTGGGCCGCACTGCAGGGCTTGCTTGGCCGCGACTGTGGGTTGTACTAGCACACATGGGTTGTGTGCGAGCGTTGGGCCTCGACTTGTTATGAGTTTGATCCAACTTTGGTTTGGGGTTCGATTTCCTATAATAACTCGAATATACTTGGACTCGATCTTATCCCAACTTAATATAATATTTTCAACTTATGAAGGAAAATTTTTCTAAGACTTGTACTAAAATTTTATTCCGCTTCGAGATGATGTTTCTTCCAAAATTTATGAACTTGAACTGCAATATGGAACTTTATAAATTTAGTAACTTATACTCTGAAACTAAAATCGAGCGTTTATCAATAAAAATTAACCTTAAAGTCAGAAGCTAATGACACATAATTACTAATAAAATACTGGATGTTACAATGAAGACTGATGCTTGGGTAAAAGGCTAAAACATCTTTCATGGGACGAGTGGACCGATCTGACACCGCGTGAATATCATATGCCATGACTGCGAGACGACACTTCAATCTTGAAGTAGGCTATAAAATTATCCTCTGTGTATCAAGCCTAGAGGGACGCCCACGTGATGAGGATAGTAGGTTTAAATGTGAGTTGATATGTGTGCTATTGTTGCACTTTTTGACTGATCTTTTATGTATATATATGTTGATGTTATATGCATGATCATGTGAGATATGATGAGTTGATGAAGTTCATGTTATTTTGATGCATGATTAGTTGAGTATGAGATGAGGATTATGTGATTTATTGATGTTCAAGCATGTTTGTGTGATTTGGTTAAAAGTTGGAAACTCATATTGAGGTTTATGTTATGATATGCTAGAAATCATGTTTTATGGTTTTAATTAAGTGGTTTATGAATAGGGATTTACTTTATGAAGTTTCTCTATGAATTGCATGAAAAATCCTTGTTTCAAGTCTCTGTTTTGACCTTTAAGACCCGTTTCTTGGAGATGAGTTCTTCTAGTAAAATAAATTATATTATGTTATATTTCTGTGGCTTTTAGAATCATGGAAAAAGGATATAAAATAAATATGTTATGAATTTTACAAAAATGTTATGCACCCAGTTTTATGGAATCGTGACTGAGAACATGTAATTAATGTACGGTCTGTCTAAGGGTATCAAACATTCTCAAATGTGAAAGCACTCAACATAAAAGTTGTAGATTATTGTGTTAGCTCTCCAGTAGTTTTTGAATCATGTTATTTGGATGCTCGTAGCTTGTAATATCTTCAAATTACTGAGACTCCATAAGTTGGTTATTTTATGTTCTGTACTGCGACCTTGATTTAAATGTTTGTTGAACAATATGTGATCAAAAGACCTTATTTTCCATAGTATTCTTCATGAGAGTTATATCTTTGTTCCTTAACTTTATGTTGGTACTTGAATCATATTTTTATCATGATCATAGCTCGAGATATGCATGAATTAATGAGTTCATGTATAAGTTGATTTCCGTTTTATGGCAGAAATCATGAAATGAATGTTTATCAATTTATCACCTGTTAAATGATCTTATTTGCAACAATGATCTTCATGAAAGTTGTAGTCCTAATCATTAGCTTTCAGAATACTAAAGAATCAGTTGAAAATATGTATTGAGCAGTGAGTTGTACTCGTTTTAGAAAACAGTGCATGAGTTATAATCAATTTTCTGGCAGCATCTTAGTTTCGAAAGTTAGCTTCCACTTCACTATATGAATGACCTTGTATGTGTTGGGTTCTGTGAGGAACGTCAAACAACATGCACAGCATTGAACGTATTGAAATTAATCCTAACGCAGCGAAATCTATAGTTAGGATATGGACGTTTACCTTTACAAATTTTTGCCGACTCTGAGACGATGTAGAGTACCGTTGGTGTAGTTCGTCTGAATACCACAATCTAATGGGTACATAGATTTGGCCTTTAGTCGATTCTAATTGACACGTCAAATGAACCTCAGTCACAAGGTGGCTCGATCTCGGTCGTCGGGGCAGCGGCACGGTCGAGGGCGTCGGTCGCGGGCGGACAGCAAGCGCGCGTCGGGTGCTGGTGATGAAGATAGTGTGTTACGATTGTCGATAAGACACGAATCTGCGCCTTGAATCGCCGATAGGTGTTTCTCTAGCCACAACCACGCCTATTGAAACGAATAAAATTGCAATAGAAATCTAGAAGAAATCTAAGACAAAGTGTTTGAACATAAGTTCGGATTTTTATTGATAAACTGAATGATGAAAAAATAACATGGGGAAGGGGTCTTTATATAGGCACAAAATATATCTAGTCCTAATCTACCTAGGGAACTAATAAAGCAGTAAAATATTAGAAATCCTAATTAAGCTAAAAATCATAAAGCTAGATGGAAACTAAATAACTTGGCTTGCACACCAAGGATCTCTCTCTCTATTCTCTTCGGCCGCCTCATGCGCACCGCCCGCGCGCCTTGCCCTAGTCCTCGAGGAGTAGGGCCGCCGACTCTACCGCAAGTGCGCCACCGCCCAGCGTGTCGCGCATGCTAGCATCCGCTGCAGCCCCTCGTGCGCGTGTCCATCCGTTAGTCCGACTTTCTCGAGGTGTAAGGCTTCGTGTCCCGCTTTACCGCATGCCTCGAGGCATAGGGCCTCGCCCCTAGCGCGTGACTTCCCGCCGCGAGATTCTCCCTCACGCGCGCGCTGCGCCCGTCGCCCATGCGTGCTGCGCGTCAGCGCCAGTTCGCGCCTGCTCGCCTGCCCCGCATGTTAGTTGTCCGCAGCTGTCCTTGCCTGTTGGTTGGCCACTCTCGCGCTCCATGCACGTCTCCTGCTCTAGGACGTGCGTCTCGCCTGTGGTTCGTGCCATCCTCTTGCGTGCGTGGTAGGCGCGACTTGCGGCGTTCTTGAGCTGCCTAGTCACTTCTGTATCATTCCCGTCCCCTTCAAGTGCTCCCTTGTCCTCAAGGATAAAACTCGGGAATTGATCACGTATCTCATCTAGATCCTCCCATGTGGCTTCCTCCTATGGCAACTCTTCCCATTCGACTAGTACCTCCCAGCAGTAACGTCCAACTTTCCTAATTTTGCAGTATTCCATTGCACGTTTTGGGCGCACTATGACCCTTCCATCAGTTGCAGTTGTTGGTAACTCCTTGCATCACTTGTGCGCCTCTCCTAGACTTCTCTTAAGCTGCGAGATATGTATGACTGGATGAAACTGCGAACTCTCGGGTAGCTCAAGACGATAAGCTACCTGACCAATGCGCTTCAAAATCTGATATGGCCCATAGTATCGTACTCCTAGCTTAGTCGCTGCCGTCTGTGCTATCGTGCGTTGTCTGAATGGTCACAGCTTTAAGTAGACATACTCGCCTGGCGCGTAATTCTCCTCTCGCCATTTCCTATCTGTGAAGGCTTTGGTTTGATTAATCGAGCCTTCGAGATTTTTCTTCAACTCTCGCAACATCAAATCTCGCTCCTCTAGTTCTCGACCGACTTCATCGTTGACCGTGCCTCCCTCCGAGTAGTTGATTAGTGTTGGTGGTTTACGCCCATATACCGACTCGAATGGAGCCATCTTGGTCGACTCATGGTAAGTAGTATTGTACCAGTACTCAGCCCAGGGCAGAAAATTTTCCCACTTCTTCGGAAATTGATGAACATAGCACCGTAGATATTGCTCAAGGGTTCGGTGAGTTACCTCAGTTTGCCCATCGGTTTGGGATGGTACGCTGAGCTCATGGATAACTTGGTCCTTTGCAGTTTGAAAAACTCGGACCAAAAACTGCTCATAAAGATCCTATCTCGGTCGGAAACTATAGATCGTGGAGCTCCGTGAAACTTCATCACATATTCGACGAACAGCCTGGCGATAGACTTTGCCGTATAGGGGTGTGTGATGGGTATGAAGTGAGCATACTAGGTAAGTCGATCCACCACGACCATTACTCCGTTGAATCCATTAGAGCTTGGCAGCCCTTCAATGAAATCCATTGTGATGTTTTCCCAAATCGCCTCAGGTACCGGTAGTGGTTGCAGCAGCCCGCTCGGTTTTATTGTGTCAGCCTTGGTGCGTTGGCATTCATCCCACCGTGCTATATATTCTCGGACTGTGCCCTGCTGCCCAGGCCAAAAGAAAGTATTGACCATTCTCATCCATGTGCGGTAGATTCCCGAGTGCCCTCCGACTTTAGAGTCGTGGAAGTGCTGCATGATCTTTTCTCGTAGTTTCCCATCGTCGGGAACATATACTCGGCCTCGGTGCAGTAATAGGCCGTTATGTAGCTCGTAATCAGCTGGGGATGTGTCTCCTACCTTGATTTCCTGGCATAGCTCCTGACAAAAAATATCCTCCTCTTGCGCCTTCCGAACTTCTTCCCAAATGGCCCATGTTGGTCCGGTGATAGCCGTGAGCTCGGCTACGTCCGTCCATCGGGATAATGCGTCGGCCACGGCATTCTGTCGACCTGGTCGATAGACTATCTCAAAGTCGAACCCGATAAGCTTCGAGACAAACTTCTGTTGTTCGGAGGTAACAATCCTTTGCTCGAGTAGATGCTTGAGTGGCTGCTGGTCGGTCACAATTCGAAATCGCCGCCCCAATATGTAAGGCCTCCAGCACCTCACAGCTTCGACAACAGCTAGCATCTCTTTAACGTATATTGACAGTCCCAGTCAAGTCGTGCCTAGCGCCTTGCTAAGCAAGGCTAAGGGTCGTCCCTCTTGCACTAGTACGGCTCCAATTCCTACGTCGCTTGCATCCATGTGGACCTCAAATAGCACATCGAACCTTGGCATTGCGAGCACTGGCGCCGTGGTCATGGCGCCCTTTAGCTTCTCGAATGCTTCCTCGCTAGCCTTGGTCCACTGGAACCCGCCCTTCTTGGTCATCTCGGTTAATGGCTTGGCGATGGTAACATAATCCTTCACAAATTTCCTGTAGTAGCCCGTGAGCCCTAGGAATCCTCAGAGTTGCGTGAGACTCGTTGGCTTAGGCCAGTCGACCATAGACTCTATCTTCCGTGGATCAACCTTCACGCCATCATAGGATATAAAGTGGCCTAGGTACTCGACCATCTCCTGCCCGAACGAACACTTAGACGGCTTGTGTGAAACGAGTTAGCCTCCAAGACTTCGAGCACCACTCGCAAATGCTCCAGATGTTCAGCCCATGACTTCGAATATACCAAGATATCATCAAAGAAGACTAGAACAAACTTACGTAGATACTCCTTGAAGATGGAATTCATAGCAAATTGGAAAGTAGATGGAGCGTTGCACAGCCCGAATGGCATCACCAAGTACACATAATGCCCCTGATGCGTATGAAAAGCTGTCTTTGGAATGTCGGCCTTGTGGAGTCGGATATGATGATAGCCAGCTCTCAGGTCAAGCTTCGAGAAATAACGTGATCATGCTAACTCTTCGAGCATGTCGTTGAAACTAGGAATAGGAAATCGATCCTTGATAGTCGCGGCATTCAGAGCCCGATAGTCAGTACAAAACATCCACGTACCATTCTTCTTCTTAGCTAACAGGACTGGTGATGAAAATGGACTCGAGCTATGCTGAATTAACCCAGACTCTAACATCTCAGCTACTTGCCTTTCGATCTCAGTTTTCAGAAAGTGAGTGTACCTATATGGGTGGATGTGTACAGCATGCTGCTCATTAACATGAGGTATGCGGTGGTCGAACTCTCGGTGGGGTGGTAGTCCCTTGGGCTCGCCCAGTACTCCTTCAAATTCCTCGAGTAGCTCGCGCACGTCTCCTTGTTGTTGCTCGGTTCTGCCCATGTGCGCCCCTGTTTTCTCGACTACTACTGCAAAAATTTGGCCACCACCTCGCCAAACTCTTTCAATACTCTTCAATCCAACTTCTTTAGTAATCTTCTCTCCTCCAGCCTTGAGAGTGACTCGTTTACCTCCAGATCTGAACTTCATGATTCCGGTGCGGTAGTCCGTGGTCACCCTTCCAAGTCCTTCTAGCCATTGCACTACTAGAACCACGTCCGGTCCAACCAATGGTAGGGCATAGAGATTTGCTTCCACAACGACGCATTGAAACTTGATTGGTACCTTACAAAAGGACTCGGTGCATTGTAGCCTTTCACCGTTGGCTACTCGAACTTCAAAGGGCTCAATCTTCGTGGTTCATAATTTCAGCTTCTGAGACAAATCGAAATTGATGAAGTTGTGTGATGACCCATTGTCTACGAGTAAGATCACTCGTCGGTCCTTGACCCAAGCTGGTAGCCTCATCGTCCTTGGCCCTCTGATTCCAGCCATTGCATGCATTGAGATTTTTGCTTCTTCATCGATCGCTTCAGTGTTGTCTACTGGCTCCGGTTCTTCCTCGACCTCAGTCTCTTCATCATCGGAGTTGGCAACCTCTATAACAAAAGCCTGCTTGCATCGATGCCCTGGCATGAATTTCTCCTCGCACTTGAAACAAAGTCCTTTCTCGCATCGGCGTTTGATCTCCTCAGGCGTGAGTTGCTTGACTACTGGCCCGGTGGTCGAGTGCTAATGGTTGGTCGTGCGCCCGCAGTTGCTTAGCTCGGGCCTGCGTGGCGTGTGTCGGTGAAGCGGGCATCTGCCCGTCCCCTTCGCGTGGCCGCTAGGTGATCCTCACATTGTCGGGCAACTTCCATAGCGGTGTGCATGGTCTCTAGTCATTCCAGACGTACCTCAGCCGCAAGATAATATTTCAGACCGCCTACGAATGCTCCACCAATGCAGTTTCGGGCCAGCCCCGTACTCGACATGCTAAACGCTCAAATTCCTTCAGATAATCACGTAAATTACTTGTCTGCCTTATTTGAGTCAGTGCCTCATCATAGTTGTAGTAGTCGGATGTACCAAAGCGTGTGAGTAACTCTCGCTCAAAATTGCCCCATGTGACGGCTCGCTGTCGGTTGCAGTAAACGCTTGTGAGCCATTGCCACCACACGTTGGCCTCGCCATCTAGATAGTATGCTGCGTACCTTACTCGATCATGGCAAGCGTTTTGTTGAGCTCGAAGTATTGAACAGCACGGTTGAGCCAAGCCTCGGGATCGGTACCGTTGAACGTGGACAGCACGAGCCTTGGCTTGTCGACCTTTGGTCGATCTCAGTAGCTGGACGCATGAGACCTTTGATCGAAGTCCTCCTCTCGCCGCGTCGCGATTCCACGTCGACACGTTCGTGCGCGCGCCTTTCCTCGCGCCTCGGCGATGGCGAGCGTTCGTGGTGCTCGGCGTGCATGTGATGCTCGCGCCTCGGGGGTGCGTCGTACTGCCGCTGCTACTGGAACGCCAGCAGAACCTCGTCCAGGCATTGCTCGAGTCGCGCCACTGCCATGTTGGTGTTGTTTTGGCCTTCATCGAGTGATCCAAGCCTTCCTTCCATAACTTCGCTCATGCTTCGGACTTGAACATCGAGGTTATCGATCTTGTCCTTCATCTCCTTGTTGGCCATGGCTTTCTTCTCTTGTCTTCGCTCCTTACTTTGTGGACTCGTCTTGAGGATGATGATATATTTATATATATATATATATATATTGTGATAGGGGGGACGAAAAAATAAGAAAAAAGAAAGGGAATGGGGTAGAA
>CACSLK010025470.1:196129-209585 GCA_902706635.1 Striga hermonthica
CAGCCACGCGGTTGACAAGGATGCGCGAGAGCAGGGTAACCAGATGGGCGAGCGCATGGTGGGGAGTGAGTGGTGCGCAAGCGCGCGAAGCCTAGGCCGTGTAGGAATAGGCGGAGGAGAGACGGCGCATGGGCGAGCCGCGTGCGCAGTTGGCGACGCGTGCGAGATGGGCGAAGACCTAGGCCTAGTAGGCTTAGGCAAGCTGGGCGACACGCACGAGATAGTCACGCGGGCGAAGGGTGCGATCGCGTGCGCACCCAAAGGGCGAGGCAAGGCCAAGGCAGCAAGCCTAGTCCTCATAGGAATAGGCATGGCGCGAGTCCTAGACCCCGCAGGACTAGGAAAAGCAGTTGAGTATCGTGATGCGCGTGAAGGATCGGTGACGAGAGTATTCCTCGGAAGATCAGGTAACGTAGCCGGGAGCCTATTCCTAGTAGGAATAGGCAAGGTGGTTATGAGCTCAAAGTCTGATCCTTCAAGGAATAGGAATAGCGTACACAAGGCGCGAGACCTTACTCCTCGAGGCAAGTGGATAGGCGGACGTAGGAGACACAACCTTAGTCCTCGAGGACTAAGGCAAGGAGGCGTGAGGCGGTGGAGAAGCCCTAGGTGGCGTGAAAGAGAGAGAGAGAAGGCTAGGAGTCTTCTACTTGGAGTGCAAGTCAAGACTACTTGGAGTGCAAGCCAAGGCATTAGATCCCCTAGCTATTTGGTTTCCTTATTGCATTACAATATCTAGATTGGTTAGGATACTTAATATTTTATTGCTTTATTATTTCCCTAGGTAGATTAGACTTAGATCTAGTTGGTGCCTATATAAAGGCCCTTCCCCCATGTTATTTTTCATAATTCAATCATCCAAGAAATCAATAGAAGTCTAGAACTTTGTTCTTCCAACTTTGCTTTAGTCTTTTCACCAGAATACTATAGCAATTTTATCGTTTCAATAGGCGCGGTTGTGGCTTGAGAAACACTATCGGCGATTCAAGGCGCGGGTTCGCGGCTTATCGGCAGTTGAAACACACGATCTTCATCAGCCGTCGTCTGCGCGCATCCGCCTGCGCCCATCTCCCGCATATCTGCGCGTTGGCCACCCATACTCACCCCGCGCGCACTACACTCCAGTGCGCGCACTTCAGCTGCTTCCCGTGCTAACCTCTTGCATGTGTGGTAAACGCAACTTGCGGTGTTCTTGAGCTGCCTAGCCACTTCCGCATTAGTGCGGTTGTGCGCACTGACGTGCGCGGGGACCTGTCGGTGTGCGCTGGCACTAGCCGACTGTCGACTGCTGCGGGTAGGCTGTGCGTGACGCCCGTTGGGCTTGCGCACCACACTCGACCGACTCCAGACTGACTGCCGATACGCTGTGGCCGCTATGTACGGGCAGCATGATCACGACCGACCCTTGCCGGCCGTCCGACGATTTCCACCGACAACATAAACATAGAAGAACATGACTTGATATAAAATGATCATAACAATAGGAATTAATCGAAAAATGCTTAGCAAGACCTTGACATGACTCGGAAAGGTTTTGTGGTGTGCATGGATGCAAAACCCACCATCGTAACCGATCCACTCGGCCACTTGGTATTTTCCTTCGACCGTTATCACATGAATCAACATAAATTAACATAACATGAAAATCACACGTAAAACGGTCGGATGACCATGAACATAACTTGATGGGACGTAAATGGCTGCGACGTGCGCTATATGCGTAGCCTACGGCTTTGGTCAATCCTTCTACCACACGACAATTTCTCTCGACAATCAATACACGAATGAACATGGAATGACATATAATGCCCGAATAAACATGAATTGCTCACGATTTGATGGCTTGAAATCAAAATGGTTCGGAATGACCTAACATGCCTTAAACCAAGCTTAACATGGCTTCTACATGAACCGAATAACATGGCTTGAACTTGACATGATTATATTAACGTTAAAAGAAGGTGAAGATGAAGTTACCTCCTCAATCGCTTGTCAGTTTTGCAAAACTTCCGTGATCACTCGGCCTAGCTTGCGCGTGTGTGCGTGTGCAATGGAAATTAGCTTAAATTAGCTTAACTTCTCTAACTCTTTGCTTATTGTTTGGCTTAAGTATAAGCCTTATTTTTCACCTAACTTTCTCTATAAATAATCGGATGAATGAAGGTGAATAGAGGTGAAATTGTTTTAGCCAATGAACTTGCGCCACTTGCCTTGAATTTAATACCTTAGGTGGCTTCTTAAATCTTAGTCATCACCTTACTTGCTTATTCATCAAATGGAGAGCTAATTAGTTGCCACATCATGCTTGCAATAATGATGATGCTCACGTGAACTTTGCACCAATTACTTCTGGAAAATTGCATGGCTTAACGCCTAACGACGTGCTAACTTGGCTTGAACGTAGTTAATGCTAAGCTTGAGTAGAGTGCACATAGATCGTGCAATTAAACACAATCATAGACAATTGACGTGCGCTTAACATAGTTGAACATGAATTATTTACATAGAATGTGAATGCCAATACTTAGAAATTATTTCCAAGTATTCGTCTTAACCGAACTTAAATAATTTCGGTCGAAAATTGACTTCGAAAATTAATTCGAATAGTCATAACTTTAATAATTAGTCCCGAAGGATAATGATCGATAAAATAAATATTTCGGAACTAACATGCAATGTTCATTAATAACATAGCGGGCTATTACAATCTGCCTTCCTTAAAATATTTCCGTCCTCGGAAATACAAAACGGAACATACATACATAGAACATAAGAAAATATATACATCAAAACTTGAAATCAGGAAAACGAGCGTGAATATCAGCCTTCTGCTCCCAAGTGGCACCGTGGCGATCCCACTGAATACGAACGAGGGGAACATCACGTTTCCGAAGCCGACGAACCTGTCGGTCCAGTACAGCTATCGGTCTCTCCTCGTAAGATAAATCTGGCTGAATATGAATATCGGTATGCTGAAGGAAATGATCTGGATTGCACACATACTTGCGTAACATGGATACATGGAAAACATTATGAACATTGGACAACTCGGGAGGTAAGGCTAATCGATAAGAAACTTCGCTCACTCGTTCGAGAACTTCGAACGAGCCAATGAAATGAGGATGTAACTTCCCCCTCTTGCCGAATCGAACGATCCCTCGGAATGGACGAACTCTAAGGAAAGCTCACTCCCCAACCTCAAACTGGATATCTCGTCTATGTTGATCGGCTGAAGACTTGTGCCGACTCTGAGCTGTCTTAAGCCTTTGTCTGATCAACTCCACCTGTTCTGCTGTCTCCTCGATCATCTTCGGACCGAGTACTCGACCCTCACCGACATCGTCCCAATAAAGAGGGGAACGACATTTACGACCGTAAAGTTCTTCGTAAGGAGCCATCTGAATAGAAATATGATAACTGTTGTTATAAGAAAACTTGGCCAATGGCAATAACGACTCCCACTTAGCACCCCTGTCAACAACCAAAGCTCGTAGCATATCCTCTAACGTCTGAATGGTCCGCTCGGTCTGCCCGTTAGTCTCTGGATGGTAAGCCAAACTGAACTCTAATCGCGTGCCCATCGCCTTGTGCAAACTCTCCCAGAATCTGCTGGTGAATCTGGGATCCCGATCTGATACGATAGTAACAGGCACTCCGTGAAGTCGAATGATTCCACGGGTATAAATCTCGGCCAACTTGTCCAAAGACATATTCATCGATACTGGTAAGAAATGAGCAACCTTAGTCAATCTGTCCACCACGACCCAAATAGCATCGTGATGTTCAGACGACCTAGGCAACCCTGTGACAAAATCCATCGTAACTTCCTCCCACTTCCACTTTGGAATCTCAAGTGGTTGCAGAAGGCCCAAGGGACTCTTGTGTTCGACTTTGACTTGCTGACAGGTTAAACATTTCCTCATAAAGTCGGCTACGTCCTTCTTCATCCCTCGCCACCAGAACGACTTTTTCAAGTCGTGATACATCTTCGTGCTTCCTGGGTGGGCTAAATAAGGTGTTGTGTGAGCTTCAGTCAATATCTCCTTCCGTAACGTTTCGACTTTTGGTACAACAATTCTGCCTCAAAATTCCAAGGCTCCATCTGTGTCTCGGTGGAAACCTTCTACGCCTCCGGCGCGGACTTTGGCATCAATAGCACGAACAAATTCATCAGAAGTCTGCTCCCGCCAGATTCTTTCCCTCAACGTAGGCTGGATCTGCATAGAACTAACACTCCCCGTGATCGTTGTAGGAAGTGCATCAACAACCTGAATTTGCATCCGGGCGAACTCCTGGATGAGAGGGTTCTGTTGAGTAATAACATAAGTCAAGTCGCCCTTCACCTTACGACTTAGGGCATCAGCAACGACATTCGCCTTCCCCGGATGGTATTGAATGGTACAATCATAATCTTTGACAAGCTCTAACCAACGACGTTGACGCATGTTGAGCTCCTTTTGAGTGAAAATATACTGTAAGGTCTTGTGATCAGTGAAAATCTCGCGTCGACCGCCGTATAAATAATGTCGCCAAATCTGGAGAGCATGAACTACCGCTGCCAGCTCCAAGTCGTGCGTAGGATAATTCTGTTCATGGGGCTTTAATTGGCGTGAAGCATAAGCAACGACCTGGCCATCCTGCATGAGTACGCATCTTAAACCTTGTCTTGAATCATCACTGAATATGGTGAAACTCCGAGAAGGATCTGGAATAATCAACACCGGTGTTGTGGTAAGCCTCTTCTTAAGCTCCTGAAAGCTGGATTCACATCGATCAGTCCACTTGAACTTCACAAACTTCCTCGTCAGTTGAGATAAAAAGAAAGGGCAATCTTAGAGAAACCCTCAATAAACCTGCGATAATAACCTGCCAAACCGAGAAAACTGCGAACTTCAGATGGATTCTTCGGTGTCGACCAATTCTGAACAGCAGCAACTTTGGATGGATCAACCTCGATACCAGCCTGAGTGATAACATGGCCAAGAAAGGGTACTCGCTGGAGCCAGAATTCGCATATAGAGAATTTAGCATATAACTTTTCACGTCTTAGGGTTTCAAGAACAACCCTCAGATGCTCTTCGTGCTCCTTCTGGCTCTTGGAGTAGATTAGAATATCATCAATGAAAACAATAACAAATTGATCGAGATAAGGATGGAAGATACGGTTCATCAGGTCCATAAATACTGCTGGAGCATTACTGAGGCCAAATGGCATGACTACGAACTCGTAATGACCGTACCGAGTACGAAAAGCAGTCTTTGCAATGTCTAACTCTTTGATTTTCAGCTGATGGTAGCCTGATCGTAAATCAATCTTAGAAAATACACAGGCTTCCCTCAGCTGATTGAACAAGTCGTCAATTCTGGGAAGCGGATATTTATTCTTGATAGTTAACCGGTTGAGATCCCGGTAATCGATACACATGCACATAGAGTCGTCCTTCTTCTTGACAAAAAGAATGGGTGCTTCCCCCAGTGAAACACTCGGTCGGATGAAACCGAGTTTCAATAACTCCTGAATTTGAGTCTTAAGCTCTTGCAATTCTTTCGGCGCCATTCGATAAGGTGCTTTGGATACTGGGCCGGCTCCTGGAATAAGATCAATAGAGAACTCTACCTGCCGGCTAGGTGGTCCTCCTGGAAGTTGGTCCGGAAACACATCCACAAACTCACGAACAATAGGAACATCGTGAGGTGTCCGTGCCTTTGGTTCATCACTGACAAGACTTACAAGATAACCCTTGCAATCACCTCGTCGTAACATCTTTTTGGCTTTCGCCATGGAAATAACATGAGGTAAAGAACGAGTCTTATTGCCAAAGAAAGTAATATGATCATCTTCCGGAAGATAAAGAGTAATCTCCCGATCATGGCATCGAATATCTGCGTGAAAATAGGTTAGCCAATCCATACCGAGAATGAGGACAAAGTCCCTCATCTCGAGAACATAAGTGTCGGTAGGAAAGATACGACCACCGATAGAAAGGCTGAGATCTGTCGCTTTGGCATCAGTCACTATCTTTCGTCCCGAGGCTAAACTCACCTCGAGAGGATCGACAGCGGTAATAGAATGTACTCCAATGGCATCAAGACATCATCGCGATATAAAAGAGTGGGTTGCTCCAGTATCAAATAAGGTGAAAACAGGAACATCGTTAAGCATAATCATCCCAGACATAGTACCTGGGTGCTGATCCGCCTCGGCCTGATCAACAGCATAAACACGAGCCTGTTGTCTGCCCCTCTGCTGCTGCTGAGGTGGCCTCAGGGCCTATTGTCTGGGCTGCTGCTGCTGCTGTGGCTGCTGCGGTGGTTGTTGTCGTGGCTGCGGTCGCTCTGGGCAGTTGACAAAATGTACGGGCTGATGGCAATAATAGCAAATGTCCTGCCCGAAATGACACTCTCCATGGTGGGGTCGTCCGCAAGTAGTGCATGGTGGAATCTGCTGTGGCCTGGCTGCTCCTGGTTGCTCGGACGGATCCTCCTGTCAGTCTAGAAGCCTCTCCCCTTCCTCTTCTTGTCCTTTGGTTGTTGGGCAGCAACTGGTTGAACTGGTGGGGCTAAAGATGATTGACCAGGGGCAAATGGTTGAAGACGATCGTGGTTGGCCTCCCTCCGGATGCTGGCGTCAACTTCCTGGGCTATGGTAACAGTACGGGCATAGGTCTGGACGCCGTGACCTACAATGTTATGACGGACTACTGGCAAAAGCCCGTCAGTGAAACGCCTCGATCTTTTTGTCTCTGTGCTCACTAGATCGGAAACAAAGTCTCCAAGTCGAGTGAATTCTCGCTCATACTCGTCCACCGTACGAGTGTCCTATTTAAGCGCCAGAAATTGACGCTCCATTTCAGCTTGATAGTACGCGGGATAATATTTCTCGCGTATTAGCTCCTTGAACCTGTCCCATGTACAACCTTCCTTTTCACCGGGACACATTCCCCAGCAGGCGTTCCACCAGAGACGTGCATTACTCGTCAATTGGATCTGTGCGCATGAAACACGATAGCGGTCGGGACAGTCCATGACCTCGAAAATCATTTCAAGGCCCTGAACTCATTCGTCAACAATTCGAGGGTCCCCCTGGCCGGAGATTTTTTCCAGACGGTAGTCGTGGAACAGACCGACTACGGTGGCCTGGGGAACCTTCTGATGATCTGGCTCTCTACGTGGCAGCATCTGAATATTGGAAACGTTCGACATGATTAAACATAGGGATATGGCATAACATGATACATTAACTGAGTGGTAAAACACATAAATTTCTTGACGAGTCGCTAACTTGGCCTGGAAATATTGACATTTAATCATAGATTCACTGGACTATGACTCGAGCATCCTAACTAATTCATAACTGTGGATTTCACTGAGCATAGACATAGTAATTTTATTATAATTTAAATCCTGAATCAGCACTTCCTGGTAGTCGGCGAGGCGTGAGCGTGACGTGTTCAGGTTTTTCAAAAATTTCTGACATGTAAAAGTATTCAGAGACGCAGAAACGTGCTCTGATACTAACTGTAACACCCCGCTATGTCATAAATATCAGAGTTAAATTTTCGCAAAATCTTTTCTTAAATATACTTAGAAGTTTGCGAAATCATGATTCGGAGTGCTACAATAATCCGTTTGCTTTGAAATCCGTTTATAGCTTTAAGGAAAACAGTTTATCATAATATAAACAATCCGATTGGTAATCAGACCAAAAGTCTAAGTTTGACAAACATGAAAAGTTAGTGGAAGACGTAGCGTGGCAAAACATGTAATTCAAACTACGGGAGATAGTAACAGCACTGTTATGCCAAATTCAAACATATAAACAAAATCCTGAACTGCCCGTCAGCTCACAACTCCGGTCCGACTCTGTGACCTGAAAAACATTTATAAACATGGGGCGTGAGCACTAAAATCCACTGTGCTCCGTAGGAACTCATACTAAAGTAAACAGTGAAAATAATTGCAGTATCATGATCCTGGCATATAAAAACATAGCATTATACCGGCAAACATTGCCATCACATAACTGTTGCCTCATAACCGTTGCCTCATCTGCCAGCATAAAAATGCCGGACACCATGTGCACACTCTAGAAGGGCAGACTAGGCCACTAGAACCCAGAATAGACCGACGACCATTCCAAGCGGATACATAACATAACATGACGTGATACATACCTCAAACATGGTAGAGTAATTATAAACGATGTAATACCCAGTTTGAGTCCCCACCTGAACCGTCGATATGAAAATGGTAGTGCTGATAACAGTAGCCTGATCAAACTATAACATAATATAAACAAATACTAAGTACTATGCTCAGACTGATTAAAATAGCTGTTTAATATGTTAAGATGCTCGACTTGAACTTGACCTGACATCTGGACTTAACCGGTATAACCGGAACTGGTTAAAATCAGAACTGAACTGACATGAATTTACTGAACCGGACCGGAACCAGAATTTTAACTGAAAATTTGACATAAACATGAACCAGAACAGTAAACATTAATCCATGAATTAAACTGGTCTGAACCAGTCGGTCTACAGTCTGGCCGGACCGCCGGCCTGCTGTGGCCGGGCGGTCGGCCGCTGGCTCGGCCAACCGGCCTGCTAAGGCCTCGGGCGCGGGCGCTTGCATGGACTGGCTCGGCGTAGGTACGGCCAACCTTGCTGAATGTGCATGGGCACGGACTGGCATAGGCCTGGGCATCTGCGCATACTAGCGTGCAACTGGCGCATCGCGTGCACTTAACAGGACCATCAGGTGCTTGCTAGGCATGGCCGACGGTCGACTGGACGCGTGGCATGACGACTGGCGCGGCGGGCGCTGGCACTTGCATGACTGGACACTGCCGGGCGCTACCGAGCACCACGACAGGCGACTGAACACATGAACGCGCGCATGGGCGATGGCTGGCATGAACGGTTACCGAATGGGCGCTGCCGGGCGACCCTGATGGTACTGGGCACTCTGACGTGCTGTCGAGCACTGCCCAAGGCTGACTGGCGTGCGGTTGTGCGCACTGGCGTGCGCGGGGACCTGTCAGTGTGCGCTGGCACTAGCCGACTGTCGACTGTTGCAGGTAGGCTGTGCGTGATGCCCGTTGGGCTTTCGCACCACACTCGACCGACTCCGGACTGACTGTCGATACGCTGTGGCCACTATGTGCGGGCAGCATGATCACGACCGGCCCTTGCCGGCCGTCCGGCGATTTCCTCCGATAACATAAACATAGAAGAACATGACTTGATATAAAATGATCATACCCATAGGAATTAATCGAAAAATGCTTAGCAAGACCTTGACATGACTCAGAAAGGCTTTGTGGTGTGCACGGATGCGCAACCCACCATCATAACCAATCCACTCGGCCACTTGGTATTTTCCTCCGACCGTTATCACATGAATCAACATAAATTAACATAACATGAATAATCACACGTAAAATGGTCGGATGACCATGAACATAACTTGATGGGACGTATATGGCCGCGACGTGCGCTATATGCGTAGCCTACGACTTTGGCCAATCCTTCGACCACATGACAATTTCTCTCGACAATCAATACACGAATGAACATGGAATGACATATAATGACCGAATAAACATGAATTGCTCGCGATTTGACGGCTCGAAATCAAAATGGTTCGGAATGACCTAACATGCCTTAAACCGAGTTTAACATGGCTTCTACATGAACCGAATAACATGGCTTGAACTTGACATTATTATATTAACGTTAAAAGAATGTGAAGATGAAGTTACCTCCTCAATCGCTTGTCAATTTTGCAAAACTTCTGTGATCACTCGGCCTAGCTTGCGCGTGCGTGCGTGTGCAATGGAGATTAGCTTAAATTAGCTTAACTTCTCTAACTCTTTGCTTAGTGTATGGCTTAAGTATAAGCCTTATTTTTCACCCATTTTCTCTATAAATAATCGGATGAATGAAGGTGAATAGAGGTGAAATTGTTTTAGCCAATGAACTTGCGCCACTTGCCTTGAATTTAATACCTTAGGTGGCTTCTTAAAGCTTAGTCATCACCTTACTTGCTTATTCATCACATGGAGAGCTAATTAGTTGCCACATCATGCTTGCAAGAATGATGATGCTCACGTGAACTTTGCACCAATTACTTCCAGCAAATTGCATGGCTTAACGCCTAACGACGTGCTAACTTGGCTTGAACGTGGTTAATGCTAAGCTTGAGTAGAATGCACATAGGTCGTGCAATTAAACACAATCATAGACAATTGACGTGCGCTTAACATAGTTGAACATGAATTATTTACATAGAATGTGAATGCCAATACTTAGAAATTATTTCTAAGTATTAGTCTTAACTGAACTTAAATAATTTCGGTCGAAAATTGACTTCGAAAATTAATTCGAATAGTCATAACTTTAATAATTAGTCCCGAAGGATAATGATCGATAAAATAAATATTTCAGAACTAACACGCAATGTTCATTAATAACATAGCGGGCTAGTACACTTAGAAGTGGAAGCTTCTCCCCGCTGGGCCACCATAGCTTGGTTCTTCTGACGAAACAGGCCCTCTGCCGACTGAAGTTCAACAAAAAGTTCCGAAAGAGTCATCAACATCTTATTCATGTTGTAATTCAACCGGAATTACTCGAAGCTCTTCGGCAAAGACTGGAGCACTATATCGACCTGGGTTTCCCCGTCAATAAATGCCCCAAGAACCTCCAGCTTATTCAGCTGGGCCATCATAGCAATTTTAGGGAAAAGAGCTTTCATGCGATCTTTTAGTCAATTACTACGATTTGACATGTTCCGTTACGGGAGTGCCCTCACGCATGGTCATGTTCATCAGAACCCTCATGGCCTCTTGTCGGGCAGCCCGCGACTGATGACCAAATAACTCCTTGATATTGAGGAGCATCTCTGTTGCGGTGTTCATAGACTGATGTTGATGTTGAAGTACATTTGACAATGATGCCAAGATGTAACACTTCGCCATCTTATCAGCCTTTTTCCACCGAGCATACGCCTCTTTCTCTTAGTTTGGTGCATTGTCAGCAGGCACATCCGGACAAGCCTCAACAGTAGCAAATTTGTACCCCTCAACAGTTAACACAATATCCAAGTTCCTTTTCCAGTCATTATAATTGGGACCAACAAGTTTGTTTTCTTTGAGAATTACGGACAATGGATTGCAAGACATTTTGAATTCCTGGGTGTTAGAGGTATACTGTAAAAGCTATGTTTTGCAGATTCTATCAATTCCATTTTGATCTGGCCATCATGTTCCGGTCAAAGTACATATGATTGCAGTTTATTTATTTATGAAAATCATACTCCATGTCTTATATTGAGATAGTGTGGTTCGAAGTGTTTCAAATAGAAAGATCACCTATCGGTTCCTTATAAGACTAAACTATTCGTTCACGGTCTAGACAGACAGTGAGACCCCTCTTGGAAAAAGACTGTAGTGCATTCTTGATTCAGTTGGCCTTTGACTGAAGAATTACACTAGCACTTATGTTAAGTGTTGAACAGGACCACGGAAGGATAAGGATATGAGACTCACTGACCGTTGTTGTAACCTAGACCTTCAGTGATTGATGCGTTCTCTTAAGCCGTATGATAATATAAAATAGGCATATATTTTTATTTCTTATTTATTTGATTTACCAAGTGATTCCTATTTTATTAGGATGACATACGAGGTATTTTGCAAAGTAAGAATAATTATATGATGTGCTATTATAAATTATTTATGGTCACTATGTTCTAGTGCGCTGGATTGATGACGTCCCTAAAATGAGCTTAGGGATGTACGTTATATTAAACCCTGCAAGTAGACGATTGTCTGACATAATGGTTAAGGATTTGAGTGGTACTAATTTCAGAAATGAATGAGAAGTTGATTAATTATTTTGTCAGTAATTTAATTAATCAACAGACGTTAGGATTAGTATGAGATCTCTTTCCTACATTAAGTTAGTATTGGATTAGAATTAGGATTCCTAGGCCTAATGGGATAAGTCCATATTTAGCACCTCCTTAAGGTCCCTAATGGAGCCTATAAATACACCATGTCCCAATCTCTCCTACAAGTTGATGCTGGCCGACTTTTCTCTGTACATACACACGAGAAATAGCTTTGTTCGAGAGTTATGGAGATTCGATTAAACGCTCCACCAAGTTTGATCGAAGTAGGTGTTTAGGTAATCCATTAGAAGGCTTTTTGGTACAATATATTGAGCCTCTAATATACATATATAATTCTGGTCATCATCATCACCTCATCGCCGCCCGTCGACGCCGTGAGGCACCGCCGGAAATCGCCAACCGCCGCCAGCCGTCGCCCGAGCCCAGCCGATCGCAACCGGCCGCTACCGTAACCAGTCGCGTATCGCCCAGGCCCTGCCAACGACGCCCAGCAACGCCCAGTCGACGCCCGCGAGCTTCCAGCGACCACTTGCCTGCTCGCTGTCCACCCGCGTAGTCAGTCGACAACCGCCCGAGGTCCCAGCGCATGTCCGTCACTCGCGTGCTATTCATCGAGCGCCCAGGAGACGGCTTCAGCGTGCCCGCATCTTCCCAGATGCCAGCGCCAGTCCGCTCAGGCATAGGAGTCCCGCGACACAACGCGCCCGACGTCCTCGCTCGCGCCTAGCGCACGTCCGCAACACGCCAGCTACTCGCCAGAGCCCGTCCACGTTCCCAGTGTCTCTCCACGTGTCAGCTCAGCGCCCGATGCACCCGACCGAGCTGCTGCTCATCCGCGACCGACGCCCGCTGCAACCCGACGCTGAGACCGAGCCACCGTGCGACCGAGGTCCATTTGACGTGTCGATTAGAATAGACTAAAGGCCAAATCTATCCGCCCATTAGATTGTGGTGTTCAGACGAACTACATCAACGGTACCCTACATCGTCTCAGAGTCGGCAAAAAATTTTAAAAGGTAAACTTCATATCCTAACTATGGATTCTGCTACGTTAGGATTTATTTCGATAAGTTCAATACTGTGCATGTTGTTTGACGTTCCTAACAGAACCCAACACAGGGGTCATTCAAACATAGTCTTCACTCAGTCAAGTAGTTTTGAATTTAAACATCAAATATTGATCCCATGTAACAATATTCAAACAAATTCACCAACACCTCAAAACACCGAATCTCCGCAGGCCACGGAGTGTGGACGTCTACGGTTCAAACATTCGCAAGAGGAGGGATAAATCCCATTAGCTTAACATACTGCCGAGCAATACTTAACTAATAGTCGGTTTCATCTTTTGGCCAGCACAATTAACTTGTGAAAGAATAAAAACGACCTTATCCTTTGGGACAATCGTAATTATTTGCACTTTAAGTGTAACCCATTAATTGGTACTAAGTTTACTACCAAAATTATACGTCCACCTTTGGGTTGTTGGTGTTATATACTTAAGCTTTGCTTTAGTGGATATTACACTTGTTATTTC
>CACSLK010025470.1:220275-249324 GCA_902706635.1 Striga hermonthica
GTGTAAGTATTGTCTCCCACTTACTTCCATGAGCATGAGCAGATTCTTTGTCAACCTTGGAGTCCATGTGAGGTTCAACCCTTAGTGTATGAGATTCTCCACCAAGACAATAATGTGCATAGAAGTTGGTGTGTGCAAGAGTTTGTCTCCTCTTGTCCTCATGCAAGCTTAGGAGTTAACGTCCATGAACCTATATCTTCAACACCCTTTCCTCAGAAGAGTATAGCTCTTGAAACTTAGTAAAATTTCGAACAAATACTCCCAATAATAGAGAGAAACCGAGAGGAAAAGAGAAGAGCCGAAGGGAAATCATTTCACCCGAGTACATGCTTGAGTTTGTTTCGAGTTCATAGCTTCAATCCTTGATACCAACAGCATATTATCATCTTCCTTTCATCCTCCACTCCCCATAGTAGATTTTAGAAGCACCAAGTTTTAAGAAGGAAGCAAAGAAGCCGCAGCTACCCGAGTTCAAACAAGGAGAAGCAACACCGAGCAAATTCTATCTTTTCTTGTGTTTTTCTTGGAAATTCTGAAAGGTTAGCAAGCTATACTTTTTAGATCATGTTATAGATAATATTAGGTGTTGAATGATGTGCTT
The DNA here is from genome assembly GCA_902706635.1 of Striga hermonthica. Taxonomy (NCBI): domain Eukaryota; kingdom Viridiplantae; phylum Streptophyta; class Magnoliopsida; order Lamiales; family Orobanchaceae; genus Striga; species Striga hermonthica. The sequence goes on from CACSLK010025470.1 coordinate 220,877, forward strand.
AAATGCCTTATATGTTCAGTTCTTGAGTAATTTTAAGCATGCAAAGTGATAAGTGGCTCCCAACTCGAATGCATGTTTCATATGTGCTCTGAACTTGCGAATTTTGCCAATGCTATGAAAAATCTGAGAAGCTATGCTTCCTATAGTTATATTTTTGTGTTAAAAAAGATTTCATAGGATTAAGAATCAACTGAATGGCCTAGTATAACTCGAGATATAGATTTTAAAAGTTTATCATGCAAATTGAACTTTATATGGATTAATCTCGATTTTATTTTCTCTGTTTTGCCTGTGTTTTAGCCTTTTAGAACTTATTTTCTGAAAATGTGTTCTGCACATAAATTGTATCTTTTTCTGTTAGCTTTCTATGGGATTTAGAATTTTGAAAATTCGATTTATATCGAAGGAGTTACTATTTTTACAAAAAATGTTGCGCGTACAGTTTTTAAGAAAATCCGGTAGCATGTTAGGTTAGATGATTACCCGGTTGCTGTGTCGTAATGTGCTTAAAGTGAAAAGTGTTCTTCATAAAGTTTGTAGTTCTTTGAGTTAGGTCTCTGTGAGTTTTGCAATTTCGTGATTCGGAGTTGAATTGAATTTATTATGAATTTTTTAAGTTGAAACTGCAAGCAGTTTTTGAAATTCCGGGCAGAATTGAGAATTATGATGTTGGGCTGTTTTTGACAATTTTAATATGACTATGTGAAAATAGGATCAACATGAAACTTGTAGTATATGTTATAATCTTTCTCTGAGAGTTGGAATCATTTTAGTTGGAGTTCTGATTGTTTTTATATGATTTTTCAAAATTGGAGTTATGCCCAAATTTTTAAAACAGTGGTTGTGTTTACCATTGAAATGTATGCTCTAAAATGAGGCCCTTAACGTAGTTATCTGTAAAAATACTCTTCTTGGAACTTGTATCAATTCAAGTGCAGTTTCTGTAGGTTTCGAGTTTGCATGATTTAGAGTTTTGTGGCATGAGATATCTCTGTTTTAGTGACCTGCTGTAATTGATAAAAGTTGCGTTGGCAGATTTCTTGACCTAAGTGTTTTACGCTTAAACTCGGCTGTAAAGCTATTTTTGACTTAAGTGATCAACATAAAAATTGTGTATATATGTGTTAGATGCTCGTTAGTTTTAGAATCACTTGAATCGCAAACTTGTTGCTCATGTTACCTTGGAAATATTGAGACCATGCAAGTTGTTCATTCCCATTTTTGGTCTACAATTATATTATGTGTTATTGTTGAAGTATATGGCTAATTTATATCACATGAGTGTAGTTAAGTGATTATGTGTTAGATAGGCTTTCATAGGACTATTTTGTGTAATGTAGGTGTGTGACGAGCTGTGTCTCGACCTACCTTTTTCCTCGAATTTCTATGACTTCATCCTCCGGATACCAGGTGGGTCTTATAAATTGTCTATGCCATGAATGATAAGTGTTTATGCTTGTGAGTATGATCTATGCATGAAAATGAAATATGTAGCCTATCGATGTGAGCTGTTACGGCCGTCGGTACAGTTATCCCCGTCGATGTAATACGGTTGCCCTTGTGAGGCAAGTCTCCTTAAGTCCTGATATGGTCGTGCCCTTGTGAGGTACGTAAGTCCATATAGAAGGCCATGTCCGTAGCGTGGCATGTACTCTCGCCTTCGGGTAATGAATCCCCGTTCTGCAGCTAGCGATAGATGTGCACAGGAGTAATGTGGATCTTGTGATCTTGATAGGAGACGAGATATGATATGATTATTTTATTTTCATGCTGCGACCATACTATTTTGACATATCATCATTTATGTGCATAGTAGTGAGCACTACGTTCATTTTGTGCTCACTCCCACCTGCTCTTCACGGATGCAGGTTAAGCAGGTGCCGAATGACGGGGGAAGACGAGTGGGTCGGTCTTTGATTTATCCTTTATGATTATGCTTCCGTTATTGAATAATGTGTGCTCCTTGTGAAACTCTTTTGGATGAAACGTGGTGAATCGTTTTCAAAACTTATCTTTTTTTTTTTGGGATTATTGGACCAATGTTTCGTTCGGATATTCGTATTGGGATTATTTTTTGAATATTATGTGTTCGATTATGCATGCTATGATGTTTAGCTAATAATCATGTGAAATTGAAGTTTTAAGGGTTAATGAAAACCATGTGAATAACCAGATATGACTTGGTTGATGTTAAATGTGTGAACAACGCCCATGTTTTCGAAAACGAGTTCGAAAAATTATTTATTGATTTTTGGAAAGTCCAGAATTTCTTTAAAATCAAAGTGGGGTGTTACAGTTTGGTATCAGAGCCAGTCTGCGTTTCTGTAGACTGGTTTATATGTGATTATGTGCTTAGACCTTATAAAATGACCACTCGTCTCCGTCACTCCGCGCTGCTTAAGGTATGTTGATTTAAGTATTAACGAAAATACTTGATATGTAAATGATACACATGTGGCAATGAAACTACTTGTGTTGAACTTGTGATTTGGGGCTTAGGATCTATCCACCTTGATTTAATTGAACTCTAGTGTTTAAAGGCGAACTCTAGACTTCTGTAATTATGATTATTTTGTTTTGTTTTGTGCTAAACCTTGTTCGGCTTATCCAATGTAGAGTCATGAATACCCGCAACAACCGTAACCGTCAGCCATCCCCGTCTCCTTCTCCGCCTCGTCGTCATCACCAGGCCCCTCCGGCCATGGACCTTACCCAGCTCATAGTCCAGTTTCAGAGAATGAATGCACCGACTTTCGCGGGGACTGAGAACCCCACAGCGGTGCTGGAGTGGATCAAAGAGCTGGATAAGATTTTTGTTGTGCTCCCCCTCCCGGACCGACAGCGTGTATCTCTCCCAGGAAGCAGCAGCAGTTCCCTCAGCAGCGACAGCAGCAGCTCCCCCCACCGCCACCACATCAGCAGCAGCAACATCCCCACCATTCCAGTAGAGGGCTGGGGGTCAGGCCCGAGTCTATACTATTACCCACGATGAGGCCGCCCGCAACACAGGTACTATGTCCGGAATGCTTTCTATCTCCAACGTGCCTGTATTTGCATTGTGTGATACCGGTGCTACCCATTCTTTTATCTCTTCTCGTTATTTGGAGGCCTTATCTATTAGCATTGTGAGTCCTTGTGATCATCTCGAGGTTAGTCTAGCCTCGGGAAAAATTATTATCTCTGATTCAGTGGTTCGCAACCTTCCTATTTGTATTGATGGTCGAGTTCTGGAGGCCGACGTGTATGTTATTGAAATGCGAGACTTTGACGTAATTTTGGGAATGGACTGGCTCACCCGCTATCGAGCCGATATCCAGTGCCAGGAGCGCGAAGTCACCCTCTTTCCCGATTCCGATCAGCCTGTTGTGTTCTATGGGGTGAAGTCGAGGACTGTGCCTCAAGTCATCTCTTCTATAGAAGCTAGGAAGAGCCTTTCCAAGGGTAGCTGTCAAGGTTATCTTGTTTCTTTGGTGTCTGATGTTGTTGATGAGCGAGTACCCGAGAGAGTATCCATCGTTTGTGAGTATCTCGATGTTTTTCCTGATGATTTGCCCGGAGGACCGCCAGACTGCCAGGTGGAGTTCACCATTGACCTAGTTCCAGGAGCCGGCCCCGTTTCTAAGGCCCCTTACCGTATGGGGCTGAAGGAGCTTCAAGAGCTTAAGGCCCAGATCCAGGAGTTGCTCAAGCTCGGTTTTATTCGTCTGAGTGTTTCGCCGTGGGGTGCGCCCATCCTATTCGTGAAGAAGAAAGACGGATCGATGCGCATGTGCATTGACTATCGGGAGTTGAATGCCCTTACAGTCAAGAACAAGTACCCCCTTCCCCGCATTGAGAGCCTTTTCGGCCAGCTGAGGGGAGCCAGTGTCTTCTTAAAGATTGACATGCGTTCTGGTTATCATCAGCTGAAGATCCGGGAGTCGGATATTTCTAAGACTACCTTCCGTACCCGCTATGGCCACTATGAGTTCGTAGTCATGTCGTTCGGACTCAGCAATGCCCCAGCCGTTTTCATGGACCTTATGAATAGGGTCTTTCATCCTTTTCTGGACTAGTTCGTCATTGTGTTCATCGACGACATTCTGGTCTATTCTCGAGATATCGATCAGCACAAGGAGCATCTGAGGATTGTGCTGGAGACTCTTCGCCGCGAGAAGTTGTATGCTAAGTTCTCGAAGTGCAAATTCTGGCTGAACCGTGTGGCATTCCTTGGCCACATTGTGACAGATCGAGGCATTGAGGTGGATCCCAGCAAGATTGAGGCAGTGAGCAAGTGGGATACCCCAAGAAGTGCCACGGATGTTCGTAGTATCTTGGGGTTAACAGGATACTACAGGAGGTTTATCGAGGGCTTCTCGAAGATAGCCCAGCCACTGACCAACCTTACCAAGAAGGCCGTGAGGTTCGATTGGAGTCCTAAGTGCGAGGAGAGTTTCCAGGAGTTGAAGAGGAGACTCACTACCGCGCCTGTCCTATCCATACCCGACCCTACTTTGGAGTTCACCATCTATAGTGATGCTTCGAAGATGGGTTTGGGATGTGTCCTTATGCAGCAGGGAAAGGTCGTAGCCTATGCTTCGAGGCAGCTGAAACCTCACGAGCAGAACTACCCCACTCTTGATCTTGAGTTAGCTGCAGTTGTCTACGCCTTGAAGATTTGGCGACACTACCTCTATGGAGGCAAGTTTGAGATCTTTACCGACCACAAGAGCCTAAAGTACATTTTCACTCAAAAGGAGCTGAACATGAGACAGCGTAGGTGATTGGAGCTGGTTAATGTCTACGACTGCACCATTAGCTATCACCTTGGGAAAGCTAATGTGGTAGCCGATGCGCTTAGTCGTAGGAGTTATGGCCAGCTGTCTTGCTTATTCACCAAGCAGGATGTCTTTCTTCGGGAGTTCGAGCGACTACAACTAGAGGCAGTGAAGTCGACTTCAGCAGCCGAGGGTATGTTGACTGCCTAGGTTGTGGGACCGACTCTTCGGGAGAGGATAGTCGTCGAGCAGCCGAATGATTGTTTTCTATGCTGAATGAGAGAGTTGTCGAAAGCCGGTAGAGTTGGTAGATTCGCAGTCGCATCTGATGGGGCCTTTGTCTTCGAGGGTAGACTCTGTGTTCCGAAGGTGTGGGAACTGCGAAGGGAGATTTTGAGGGAGGCCCATAGTGCCCCGTACACCATCCATCCTGGTAGCACGAAGATGTATCAGGACCTGAGGAAGTCTTTCTGGCGGCGAGGCATGAAGAGGCAGGTAGCGAAGTTCGTGGATGGGCGTCTGGTGTGTCATCAAGTGAAAACTGAGCACCAGAAATCGAGAGGGTTGTTGCAGCCCCTTGAGGTTCCCCTGTGGAAGTGGGAGTGCATCACCATGGATTTCATGGTGGGACTGCCGAGGTCGAGGGCGTGGCATGATTCGATTTGGGTGATAGTGGATCGCCTTACGAAGTCTGCCCATTTTCTGTCAGTCCGGACGACCATGAAGGCAAGTGATGACGCCGAATTGTTCGTCAAGGACATTGTGAAGCTTCATGGGGTGCCCATGGAGATTGTTTCTGATCGAGATCCTAAGTTCACATGCCAGTTATAGAGGACATTGCACCAAGCCATGGGGACGAGGTTGGAGTTCAGTACAGCCTTTTACCCCGAGACAGATGGTTAGTCGGAGCGTACGATCTAGTACTTGGAGGATATATTGAGGGTTGTGGTCTTGGACCGGAGCCTGACTTGGGAGTATGCCCTTCCGCTAGTCGAGTTGACCTACAACAACAGTTACCACTCTTCGATCAAGATGGCCCCGTACAGGGCTTTGTATAGACGTAAGGTCGGACTCCTTTGTATTGGGATGAGGTTGGAGAGAGGAGGATTATGGGTCCAGAGTTTGTCCAGAGTACTGCGACGACAGTTGAGGAGATTCGGAAGACCATCAGGTCTGCCCAGGAGAGTCAGAAGGTCTACCGACCGGAAGAGGCAAGAGCATGTTTGTGCAGTGGGAGATCATGTCTTCTTAAAAGTTTCACCCATGAGAGGTGTGATTCGCTTCGGGAAGAAAGGGAAACTTAGACCTCGCTATATCAGGCCGTTTAAGATCCTCGATCGAGTCGAGAACTTGGCGTATCGGCTGGCTTTACCACCAGACTTGTCGGGTATGCACGACGTGTTCCATGTTTCGATGCTTCGGAGGTATGTGCATAATCCTGATCATGTGGTGGACTTCGGCGAGCTGCAGGTCGAGCGAGACCTTACCTACGAGGAGGTACCGGCAGCCATCTTGGACCGGAAGGTCCATCAGCTGAGGAACCGGACAGTGAGTTTGGTGAAGGTGCGGTGGAGCCGACACAATGAGTCTGAGGCAACTTGGGAGAGGGAGGACGATATTAGGAGGCGTTACCCGAACTTTATGTTTTGAGTTCCCCTTTGTATATTTATTCTTAGTGCTTTCTAGTTGTTTTGGTTTCGAATTCCGGGAACGGAATTCTTTTAAGGTGGGTAGACTGTAGCGCCCCGTTCGAATATTAGATTTTTCTGATTTAATTTTGAATAATGGCATTTTATATTTTTATTTTTCTAAATTCCTTGATAATTTGGCTACATATTATATTATTGAATGAATAATATAATCTTACGAGTCGTTCGATTTAATTTACCGATCACCGTTTGAATTTTCGGTTTAATCGCGTAAGCCGAAATGATATCCGTTTTGATCGAATCGTTGTGACTCAAACTTTGTGTTGAACCAGCCTAATTTCATGTAGTTATTAGCATTTTTAAAGTACCTATCAAGCCTTAATATCATTAGCTCAAGCCAAGCCTCATTAGCATTAGTTTATCTTAATTAGTTCTATCATTGGGCTTCTTTTTATATTATGTAGTGTAAGTATTGTCTCCCACTTACTTCTATGAGCATGACCAGATCCTTTGTCAACCTTGGAGTCCATGTGAGGTTCAACCCTTAGTGTATGAGATTCTCCACCAAGACAATCATGTGCATAGAAGTTGGTGTGTGCAAAAGTTTGTCTCCTCTTGTCCTCATGCAAGCTTAGGAGTTAACATCCATGAACCTATATCTTAAACACCCTTTCCTCAGCTGAGTATAGCTCTTAAAACTTAGTAAAAATTCGAACAAACACTCCCAATAATAGAGAGAAACCGAGAGGAAAAGAGAAGAGCCGAAGGGAAATCATTTCACCCGAGTACATGCTTGAGTTTGTTTCGAGTTCATAGCTTCAATCCTTGATACCAACAGCATATTATCATCTTTCTTTCATCCTCCACTCCCCATAGTAGAGTTTAGAAGCACCAAGTTTCAAGAAGGAAGCAATGAATCCGCAGCTACCCAAGTTCATACAAGGAGAAGCAACACCGAGCAAATTCTATCTTTTCTTGTGTTTTTCTTGGAAATTCCGAAAGGTTAGCAAGCTATACTTTTTAGATCATGTTATAGATAATATTAGGTATTGAATGATGTGCTTAAATGCCTTATATGTTCAGTTCTTGAGTAATTTTAAGCATGCGAAGTGATAAGTGGCTCCCAACTCGAATGCATGTTTCATATGTGCTCGGAACTTGCGAATTTTGCCAATGCTATGAAAAACCTGAGAAGGTATGCTTCCTATAGTTATTCTTTTTTTTTGTGTTAAAAAGGATTTCATAGGATTAAGAATCAAGTCAATTGGCCTAGTATAACTCGAGATAGATTTTAAAAGTTTATCATGCAAATTGAACTTTATATGGATTAATCTCGATTTTATTTTCTCTGTTTTGCCTGTGTTTTAACCTTTTAGAACTTATTTTCTGAAAATGTGTTCTTCACGTGAATTGTAGCTTATCCTGTCAGCTTTCTATGGGCTTTAGAATTTTGAAAATCTGATTTATATCGAAGGAGTTATGATTTTTACAAAAATGTTGCGCATACAATTTTTAAGAAAACTCGGTAGCATGTTGGGTTAGATGATTAACCCGGTTGCTGTGTCGTAATGTGCTACTGAAAAGTGTTCTTCATGAATTTTGTAGTGCTTTTAGGTCTCTGTGAGTTTTGAAATTCGTGATTCGGAGTTGAAGTGAATTTATTATGAATTTTTTAAGTTGAAACTGCAAGCAGTTTTTTAAATTCCGGGCAGAATTGAGAATCATGATGTTGGGCTGTTTTTGACTATCTTAATATGACTATGTGAAAATATGATCAACATGAAACTTGTAGTATATGTTATAAGCTTTCTCTGAGAGTTGGAATCATTTTAGTTAGAGTTCTGATTGATTTTATATGATTTTCAAAGTTGGGGTTATGCCCAGATTTTTAAAGCATTGGCTGTGTTTACGATTGAAATGTATGTTCTAAAATGAGGTCCTTAACGTGGTTATTTGTAAAAATGCTCTTCTTGGAACTTGTATCAATTCAAGTATAGTTTCTGTAGGTTTTACGTTTGCATGATTTAGAGTTTTGTGGCATGAGATATCTCTGTTTTAGTGACCTGCTGTAATTGATAAAAGTTGCGTTGGTAGATTTCTTGACCTAAGTGTTTTACGCTTAAACTCGGCTGTAAAGCAATTTTTTGCTTAAGTGATCAACATAAAAATTGTGTATATATGTGTTAGCTACTCGTTAGTTTTAGAATCACTTGAATAGCAAACTTGTAGCTCATGTTACCTTGGAAATATTGAGACCATGCGAGTTGTTCATTCCCATTTTTGGTTTACAATTATGTTATTTGTTATTGTTGAAGTATATGGCTAATTTATATCACATTAGTGTAGTTAAGTGATTATGTGTTAGTTAGGCTTTCATAGGACTATTTTGTGTAATGTAGGTGTTTGACGAGCTGTGTCTCGGCCTACCTTTTTTCTCGAATTTCTGTGAGTTCATCCTCCGGATACCAGGTGGGTCTTATTTAAATTGTTTATGCCATAAATAATAAGTGTTTATACTTGTGAGTATGATCTATGCATGAACATGAAATATGTAGCCTATCGATGTGAGCTGTTACGGCCGTCGGTACGGTTATCCCCGTCGAATACGGTTGCCCTTGTGAGGCAAGTCTCCTTAAGTCCTGATGTGGTCGTGCCCTTGTGAGGTACGTAACTCCATATAGAAGGCCGTGTTCGTAGCGTGGAATGTACTCCCGCCTTCGGGTAATGAATCCCCGTTCTGCGGCTAGCGATAGATGTGCACAGGAGTAATGTGGTTGTTGTGATCTTGATAGGAGACGGGATATGATATGATTATTTTATTTTCATGCTGCGACCATACTATTTTGACATGTCATCATTTATGTGCATAGTAGTGAGCAATACGTTCATTTTGTGCTCACTCCCACCTGCTCTTCACGGATGCAGGTTAAGCAGGTGCCGGATGACGGGGGAAGACGAGTGGGTCGGTCTTTGATTTATACTTTATGATTATGCTTCCGTTATTGAATATTGTGTGCTCCTTGTGAACCTCTTTTGGATGAAACGTGGTGAATCGTTTTCAAAACTTATCTTTTTTTTTTGGGATTATTGGACGAATGTTTCGTTTGGATATTCGTATTGGGATTATTTCTTGAATATCATGTGTTCGATTATGCATGATATGATGTTTAGCTAATAATCATGTGAAATTGAAGTTTTAAGGGTTAATGAAAACCATGTGAACAACCAAATATGACTTGGTTGATGTTAAATGTGTGAATAACGCCCATGTTTTCGAAAACGAATTCGAAAAATTATTTATTGATTTTTGGAAAGTCCAGAATTTCTTTAAAATCAAAGTGGGGTGTTACAGTTTGGTATCAGAGCCAGTCTGCGTTTCTGTAGACTGGTTTATATGTGATTATGTGCTTAGACCTTATAAAATAACCACTCGTCTCCGTCACTCCGCGCTGCTTAAGGTATGTTGATTTAAGTATTAATGAAAATACTTGATATGTAAATGATACACATGTGGCAATGAAACTACTTGTGTTGAACTTGTGATTTGGGGCTTAGGATCTATCCACCTTGATTTAATCGAACTCTAGTGTTTAAAGGCGAACTCTAGAGTTCCGTAATTATGATTATTTTGTTTTGTTTTGTGCTAAACCTTGTTTGGCTTATCCAATGTAGAGTCATGAATACCCGCAACAACCGTAACCGTCAGCCACCCCCGTCTCCTTCTCCGCCTCGTCGTCATCACCAGGCCCCTCCGGCCATGGACCTTACCCACCTCATAGTCCAGTTTTAGAGAATGAATGCACCGACTTTCGCGGGGACTGAGAACCCCACAGCGGTACTGGAGTGGATCAAGGAGCTGGATAAGATTTTCGCTGTGCTCCCCCTCCCGGACCGACATCGTGTATCTCTCGCAGCTTATCAGATGAAGGAGGACGCTTCTGACTAGTGGATTGACCATTGGGCTCGGATACCAAAGGCGGAGCTTCATGCTCTCACGTGGGAGCAGATGAAAATGATGGTGCGTTACAAGTTCCTTCCCAGAGTTTTTGGGATAGGATGGAGCATGAGTTCTACCATCTGCAGCAGGACAGCTCCACCGTGGACGAGTATATTCGCACTTTCACCCGGATGTGTCTTTTTACGGGCGACTCGGTGAATACCGATGCCAAGAAGGCCCGCAAGTTTCTCAAGGGGCTCAATCAAAGGATCCGTGAACTGGTGGGGAGCCACGGAATGATGTCTTTCGCCGACACAGTGAGTCGGGCTCAGGAGGTGGAGAGCTGTCTCATCCCGATAGCTCCGGTCTCTTCATATTATCATGCCTCCCAGCCTTCTCAGACTGTTGTTTAGCACGCTCAGCCCATCTCATCTGTGCCGCCCGACTCTAGTTCGGGCAAGAGGAAGGCAGATTCCCACCGGATAACCAGAAGGGAAAGCGAGGAGGTCCAGACCGGCGCAATCACCCCTCTTCTGGCAACCGAACCTGCAAGAAATGTGGCAAGTACCATAATGGCGAGTGCTTAGCCGACCAGCGAACCTGTTTCAACTACAACCGTCCGGGCCACTATGTCAGTGTCTGTCCTGAGCCCAGGAAGCAGCAGCAGTTCTCTCAGCAGCGGCAACAGCACTTCCCCCAGCAGCAGCTCCCCCCACCGCCACCACATCAGCAGCAGCAGCAACCCCCACCGTTCCATCAGAGGGCTGGGGGTCAGGCCCGAGTCTATACCATTACCCATGATGAGGCCGCCTGCAACACAGGTACTATGTCCAGAATGCTTTCTATCTACAACGTGCATGTCTTTGCATTGTGTGATACCGGTGCTACCCATTCTTTTATCTCTTCTCGTTGTTCGGAGGCCTTATCTATTAGCATTGTGAGTCCTTGTGATCCTCTCGAGGTTAGTCTAGCCTCGGGAAAAATTATTATCTATGATTCAGTGGTTCGCAACCTTCCTATTTATATTGGTGGTCGAGTTCTAGAGGCCGACGTGTATGTTATTGAAATGCGAGACTTTGACGTAATTTTGGGCATGGACTGGCTCACCCGCTATCGAGCCGATATCCAGTGCCAGGAGCGCGGAGTCACCCTCTTTCCCGGTTCCGATCAGCCTGTTGTGTTCTATGGGGTGAAGTCGAGGACTGTGCCTCGAGTAATCTCTTCTATACAAGCAAGGAAGAGCCTTTCCAAGGGTAGCTGTCAAGGCTATCTTGTTTCTTTAGTGTCCGATGTTGTTGATGAGAGAGTACCCGAGAGAGTATCCATCGTTTGTGAGTATCTCGACGTTTTTCTTGATGATTTGCCTAGAGGTCCGCCGGACCGCCGGACCGCCAGGTGGAGTTCACCATTGACCTAGTTCCAAGAGCCGGCCCCGTTCTAAGGCCCCTTACCGTATGGCGCTGAAGGAGCTTTAAGAGCTCAAGGCCCAGATCCAGGAGTTGCTCAAGCTCGGTTTTATTCGTCCGAGTGTTTCGTCGTGGGGTGCGCCCGTCCTATTCGTGAAGAAGAAAGATGGATCGATGCGCATGTGCATTGATTATCGGGAGTTGAATGCCCTTACAGTCAAGAACAAGTACCCCATTCCCCGCATTGAGGACCTTTTCGACCAGCTGAGGAGAGTCAGTGTCTTCTCAAAGATTGACTTGCATTTTGGTTATCATCAGCTGAAGATCCGGGAGTCGGATATTTCTAAAACTGCTTTCCGTACCCGCTATGGCCACTATGAGTTCGTAGTCATGCCGTTCGGACTCAGCAATGCCCCAACCGTTTTCATGGACCTTATGAATAGGGTCTTTCATCCTTTTCTGGACCAGTTCGTCATTGTGTTTATCGATGACATTCTGGTCTATTCCTGAGATATCGATCAGCACAAGGACATCTGAGCATTGTGCTGGAGACTCTTCCCACGAGAAGTTGTATGCTAAGTTCTCGAAGTGCGAATTCTGGTTGAACCGTGTGGCATTTCTTGGCCACATTGTGACAGCTCGAGGCATTGAGGTGGATCCCAGCAAGATTGAGGCAGTGAGCAAGTGGGATACCCCAAGAAGTGCCGCTGATGTTCGTAGTTTCCTGGGGTTAGCAGGATACTACAGGAGGTTTATCGAGGGCTTCTCGAAGATAACCCAGCCACTGACCAACCTTACAAAGAAGTCGTGAGGTTCGATTGGAGTCCTAAGTGCGAGGAGAGTTTCCAGGAGTTGAAGAGGAGACTCACTACCGCGCCTGTCCTATCCATACCCGACCCTACTTTGGAGTTCACCATCTATAGTGATGCTTCGAAGATGGGTTTGGGATGTGTCCTTATGCAGTAGGGGAAGGTCGTAGCCTATGCTTCGAGGCAGCTGAAGCCTCACGAGCAGAACTACCCCACTCATGATCTTGAGTTAGCTGCAGTTGTCCACGCCTTAAAGATTTGGCGGCACTACCTCTATGGAGTCAAGTGTGAGATCTTTACCGACCACAAGTGCCTAAAGTACATTTTCACTCAGAAGGAGCTGAACATAAGGCAGCGTAGGTGGTTGGAGCTGGTCAAGGACTACGACTGCACCATTAGCTATCACCCTAGGAAAGCTAATGTGGTAGCCGATGCCCTTAGTCGGAGGAGTTATGGCCAGCTATCTTGCTTATTCACCGAGCATGATGTCTTTCTTTAGGCGTTCGAGCGACTACAGTTAGAGGCAGTGAAGTCGACTTCAGCAGCTGGGGGTATGTTGACTGCTTTGGTTGTGGGACCGACTCTTCGGTAGAGGATAGTCGTTGAGCCGCCGAATGATCATTTCCTATGCTGAATGAGAGAGTTGTCGGAAGCCGATAGAGTTGGTGGATTCACAGTCGCATCTGATGGGGCCTTGGTCTTCGAGGGTAGACTCTGTGTTCCGAAGGTGTGGGAACTGTGAAGGGAGATTTTGAGGGAGGCCTATAGTGCCCCGTACACCATCCATCCTGGTAGCACGAAGATGTATCAGGACCTGAGGAAGTCTTTCTGGTGGCGAGGCATGAAGAGGCAGGTAGCGAAGTTCGTGGATAGGTGCCTGGTGTGTCAGCAAGTGAAGGCTGAGCACCAGAAACCGAGAGGGTTGTTGCAGCCCCTTGAGGTTCTCCTGTGGAAGTGGGAGTGCATCACCATGGATTTCTTGGTGGGACTGTCGAGGTCGAGGGCCTGGCATGATTGGATTTGGGTGATAGTGGATCGCCTTACGAAGTCTGCCCATTTTCTGCCATTCTGGACGACCATGAAGGCAAGTGATGACGCCGAATTGTTCATCAAGGACATTGTGAAGCTTCATGGGGTGCCCGTGGAGATTGTTTCTGATCGAGATCCTAAGTTCACATACCAGTTCTGGAGGACATTGCAGCGAGCCATAGGGATGAGGTTGGAGTTCAGTACAGCCTTTCACCCCGAGACAGATGGTCAGTCGGAGCGTACGATCCAGTACTTGGAGGATATATTGAGGGCTGTGGTCTTGGACCGGAGCCTGACTTGGGAGTATGCCCTTCGTCTAGTCGAGCTGACCTACAACAACAGTTACCACTCTTCGATCAAGATGGCCCCGTACGAGGCTTTGTATAGACGTAAGGTCCGAACTCCTTTGTATTGGGATGAGGTTGAAGAGAGGAGGATTATGGGTCCAGAGTTTGTCCACAGTACTGCGGTGACAGTTGAGGAGATTCAGAAGACCATCAGGTCTGCCCAGGAGAGGCAGGAGGTCTACCAACCGGAAGAGGCAAGAGCATGTTTATGCAGTGAGAGATCATGTCTTCTTAAAGGTTTCGCGCATGAGAGGTGTGATTCGCTTCGGGAAGAAGGGGAAACTTACACCTCTCTATATCGGGCCGTTTGAGATCCTCGATCGAGTCGGGAACTTGGCGTATCGGCTGGCTTTACCACCAGACTTGTCGGGTGTGCACGACGTGTTCCATGTCTCGATGCTTCGGAGGTATGTGCATAGTCCTGATCATGTGGTGGACTTCGGCAAGCTGCAGGTCGAGCGAGACCTTACCTACGAGGAGGTACCGGCAGCCATCTTGGACCGGAAGCTCCATCAGCTCAGGAACAGGGCAGTGAGTTTGGTGAAGGTGCAGTGGAGCCGACACGATGAGTCTGAGGCGACTTGGGAGAGGGAGGACGATATTAGGAGGCGTTACCCGAACTTTATGTTTTGAGATCCCCTTTGTATATTTATACTTAGTGCTTTCTAGTTGTTTTGTTTTCGAATTCCGAGGACGGAATTCTTTTAAGGTGGGTAGACTGTAGCGCCCCGTTTGAATATTAGATTTTTCTGATTTAATTTTGAATAATGGCATTTTATATTTCTATTTTTCTAAAAACCTTGATAATGTGGCTACATATTATATTATTGAATGAATATATAATCGTACGAGTCGTTCGATTTATTTGACCGATCACCGTTTAAATTTTCGGTTTAATCGCGTAAGACGAAATGATATCCGTTTTGATCGAATCGTTGTGACACGAACTTTGTATTGAACCAGCCTAATTTCATGCAGTTATTAGCATTTTTAAAGTACTAATCAAGCCTTAATATCATTAGCTCAAGCCAAGCCTCATTAGCATTAGTTTATCTTAATTAGTTCTATCATGGGGCTTCTTTTTATATTATGTAGTGTAAGTATTGTCTCCCACTTACTTCCAAGAGCATGACCAGATCCTTTGTCAACCTTGGAGTCCATGTTAGGTTCAACCCTTAGTGTATGAGATTCTCCACCAAGACAATCATGTGCATAGAAGTTGGTGTGTGCAAGAGTTTGTCTCCTCTTGTCCTCATGTAAGCTTAGGAGTTAACGTCCATGAACCTTTATCTTAAACACCCTTTCCTCAGCTGAGTATAGCTCTTGAAACTTAGTAAAAATTCGAACAAACACTCCCAATAATAGAGAGAAACCGAGAGAAAAAGAGAAGAGCCGAAGGGAAATCATTTCACTCGAGTACATGCTTGAGTTTGTTTCGAGTTCATAGCTTCAATCCTTGATACCAACAGCATATTATCATCTTCCTTTCATCTTCCACTCCCCATAGTAGAGTTTAGAAGCACCAAGTTTCAAGAAGGAAGCAAAGAAGCCGCAGGGGTTAAAGATAATATTAGGTGTTGAATGATGTGCTTAAATTCCTTATATGTTCAGTTCTTGAGTAATTTTAAGCATTCGAAGTGATAAGTGGCTCCCAACTCGAATGCATGTTTCATATGTCCTCGGAACTTGCGAATTTTGCCAATGCTATGAAAAACCTGAGAAGGTATGCTTCCTATAGTTATTTTTTTTTGTGTGTTACATAGGATTTCATAGGATTAAGAATCAAGTCAATTGGCCGAGTATAACTTGAGATATAGATTTTAAAAGTTTATCATGCAAATTGAACTTTATATGGATTAATCTCGATTTTATTTTCTCTGTTTTGCCTGTGTTTTAGCCTTTTAGAACTCATTTTCTGATAATGTGTTCTTCACATGAATTGTAGCTTATCCTGTTTGTTTTCTATGGGCTTTGGAATTTTGAAAATCCGATTTATATCGAATGAGTTATGATTTTTACAAAAATGTTGCGCGTACAGTTCTTAAGAAAACCAGGTAGCATGTTAGGTTAGATGATTAACCCGGTTGCTGTGTCGAAATGTGCTTAACCTGAAAAGTGTTCTTCATAAATTTTGTAGTGCTTTGAGTTAGGTCTCTGTGAGTTTTGGAATTTCGTGATTCGGAGTTGAATTGAATTTATTATGAATTTTTTAATTTGAAACTGCAAGCAGTTTTTGAAATTCCGGGCAGAATTGAGAATCATGATGTTGGGCTATTTTTGACAATTTTAATATGACTATGTGAAAATATGATCAACATGAAACTTTTAGTATATGTTATAAGCTTTCTCTAAAAGTTGGAATCATTTTAGTTGGAGTTCTGATTGATTTTATATGATTTTTCAAAATTAGGGTTATGCCCAGATTTTTAAAACAGTGGCTGTGTTTACGATTGAAATGTATGCTCCAAAATGAGGCCTTTAACGTGGTTATTTGTAAAAATTCTCTTCTTAAAACTTGTAGAAAATCAAGTGTAGTTTCTGTAGATTCTAAGTTTGCATCGTTTAGAGTTTTGTGGCATGAGATATCTCTGTTTTAGTGACCTGCTGTAATTGATAAAAGTTGCGTTGGCAGATTTCTTGACCTAAGTGTTTTACGCTTAAACTCGGCTGTAAAGCTATTTTTGACTTAAGTGATCAATATAAAAGTTGTGTATATATGTGTTAGCTGCTCGTTAGTTTTAGAATCACTTGAATAGCAAACTTGTAGCTCATGTTACCTTGGAAATATTGAGACCATGCGAGTTGTTCATTCCCATTTTTGGTCTACAATTATGTTATGTGTTATTGTTAAAGTATATGGCTAATTTATATCACATGAGTGTAGTTAAGTGATTATGTATTAGATAGGCTTTCATAGAACTATTTTGTGTAATGTAGGTGTGTGACGAGCTGTGTCTCGGCCTAACTTTTTCTTCGAATTTCTGTGATTTCATCCTCCGGATACCGGGTGGGTCTTATTTAAATTGTCTATGCCATGAATGATAAGTGTTTATCCTTGTGAGTATGATCTATGCATGAACATGAAATATGTAGCCTATCGATGTGAGTTGTTACGATCGTCGGTACGGTTATCCCCGTCGATGTAATACGGTTGCCCTTATGAGGCAAGTCTCCTTAAGTCCTGATATGGCCGTGCCCTTGTGAGGTACGTAAGTCCATATGGAAGGCCGTGTCTGTAGCGTGGCATGTACTCCCGCCTTCGGGTAATGAATCCCCGTTCTGCGGCTAGCGATAGATGTGCACAGGAGTAATGTGGTTGTTGTGGTCTTGATAGGAGACGAGATATGATATGATTATTTTATTTTCATGCTGCGGCCATACTATTTTGACATGTCATCATTTATGTGCATAGTAGTGAGCACTACGTTCATTTTGTGCTCACTCTACTTGCTCTTCACGAATGCAGGTTAAGCAGGTGTCGGATGACCGGGGAAGACGAGTGGGCCGGTCTTTGATTTATGCTTTATGATTATGCTTCCTTATTGAATAATGTGTGGTCCTTGTGAACCACTTTTGGATGAAACATGGTGAATCATTTTCAAAACTTATCTTTTTTTTTTGGGATTATTGGACTAATGTTTCTTTTGGATATTCATATTGGGATTATTTCTTGAATATCATGTGTTCGATTATGCATGCTATGATGTTTAACTAATAATCATGTGAAATTGAAGTCTTATAGGTTAATGAAAACCATGCGAACAACCAGATATGACTTGGTTGATGTTAAATGTGTGAATAACGCCCATGTTTTCGAAAACGAGTTTGAAAAATTATTTATTGATTTTTGGAAAGTCCAGAAAAATTCAAAGTGGGGTGTTACAGGTGGAAGGTCGTCGGCTACCCGCTGCCGGAAGACGGGGTTGCCGCTGTTCGAAAATGAACCTGTCGGGACCTGTTACTCGGACAGAGGCTGCCGCTGCGGTTCCCTGATTGCTTCTAACGACGGTGGAACTTATGGGAATAAGACCGCCACTGCTCATCGTGACAAGGAATCGACGAGTGACCGATGAGGGAGGCCCGCTCACGTCGGCTCCTCTCCGCAGATCGAACACCCTCGCTTCTCGGCTACTGGTTCTCTTCTCCGACTGAAAGAACTCACTGGCCAAAGTTTAAAGGAGAACGACGGGGTCTGAAAAATTTGGACTGGGCTCGACTGCTTGAAGCTCCTGACTTACGAACTGCTATGCGACTATGGCGAGATGACAGTGGCTTGGTCGAACAGAATCGCTATTGCTCGCCGAAAGGAGCCACGCGGCTATGGAGGATCGCCGGAAGGCCGCCGCTGCTGCTCAACGTGAAGGTAGCGGCCGCGATTTATGTCGATAATTCGAACGATGGGTGAAGGCGATTCCAATCGGATTGGACGTATTCTACTTGTAAATACAATCTATTGGAATTATAATAAATAATAAGGCATTACTTTATTTTAAGAGTAAATATTTATAATATATTTGCACCTAAGATAAAGTCCCTAGATCACTTATAGCTATAAGATATGGTTGCGCATAGAGATGATGATCATAGAACATATCTTTAAAGCTGTGATCTTAAATACAGTTCCAAGTCGTTGGATGTTTCGAGATGGGATATCGAATAAATCCAGAAAAGACTTGCACATAGTATGTATGCTTATTAGATAAGAATGTTGCATTCCATCAACATTAGCGTGGGACGCAAATACATATATGTGGGTTCTTGTTAGAGAACAAGTTCACTGAACATGACCGTATGAAAATTCTTAATGAAAGTTTATCATGTCGAATAAAAATTTTCATGTTACAATAGTACATGATTAATCCTTAGACTTGAGGCACGATGGTAACTTTGTGCATATTATATTTTATTTTGATTTATCCTTTTGATTGCTAGCACAACCGTATAAAGGGATATTTTGGGTATTATATTAATACGTATGGAAGTTTGTCAGTGGTCAACAAAGGATTCGACACTTATGAAGATAAGTGAATTTCCTATGTGTTTCATAGTTAGTAATTCAAAGTCCTTGGCCAAGGCGGGATGAATAGAGATTCATAAATGAATTACTAAACTTGAAATGGAATCATAGTTATTAAAGATCATGTTAAAGATAATATTAGGTGTTGAGTGATGTGCTTAAATGCCTTATATGTTCAGTTCTTGAGTAATTTTAAGCATGCGAAGGGATAAGTGGCTCCCAACTCAAATGCATGTTTCATATGTGCTCGGAACTTGCCAATTTTGCCAATGCTATGAAAAACCTGACAAGGTATGCTTCCTATAGTTATTTTTTTTTTGTGTTAAATAGGATTTCATAGGATTAAGAATCAAGTCAATTGGCCGAGTATAACTCGAGATATAGATTTTAAAAGTTTATCATGCAAATTGAACTTTATATGGATTAATCTCGATTTTATTTTCTCTGTTTTGCCTGTGTTTTTGCCTTTTAGAACTCATTTTCTGAAAATGTATTCTTCACATAAATTGTAGCTTATCTTGTTAGCTTTCCATGGGCTTTGGAATTTTAAAAATCCGATTTATATCGAATGAGTTATGATTTTTACAAAAATGTTGCGCGTACAGTTTTTAAGAAAACCAGGTAGCATGTTAGGTTAGATGATTAACCCGGTTGCTGTGTCGTAATGTACTTAAACTGAAAAGTATTCTGCATAAATTTTGTAGTGCTTTGAGTTAGGTCTCTGTGAGTTTTGAAATTTCGTGATTCAGAGTTGAATTGAATTTATTATAAATTTTTTAAGTTGAAACTGCAAGCAGTTTTTGAAATTCCGGGCAGAATTGAGAATCATGATGTTGGGCTATTTTTGACAATCTTAATATGACTATGTGAAAATATGATCAACATGAAACTTGTAGTATATGTTATAAGATTTCTCGAAAAGTTGGAATCATTTTAGTTGGAGTTCTGATTGATTTTATATGATTTTTCAAAGTTGGGATTATGCCCAGATTTTTAAAACAGTGGTTGTGTTTGCGATTGAAATGTATGCTATACAATGAGGCCTTTAACGTGGTTATTTGTAAAAATGCTCTTCTTAGAACGTGTAGCAAATGAAGTGTAGTTTCTGTAGGTTTTGAGTTTGCATGGTTTAGAGTTTTGTGGCATGAGATATCTCTGTCTTAGTGACCTGCTGTAATTGATACAAGTTGCGTTGGCAGATTTCTTGACCTAAGTGTTTTACGCTTAAACTCGACTGTAAAGCTATTTTTGACTTAAGTGATCAACATAAAAATTGTGTATATATGTATTAGCTGCTCGTTAGTTTTAGAATCACTTGAATAGCAAACTTGTAGCTCATGTTACCTTGGAAATATTGAGACCATGCAAGTTGTTCATTCCCATTTTTGGTCTACAATTATGTTAGGTGTGTGACGAGCTATGTCTCGTCCTACCTTTTTCTTCGAATTTCTGTGATTTCATCCTCCGGATACCAGGTGGGTCTTATTTAAATTGTCCATGCCATGAATGATAAGTGTTTATACTTGTGAGTATGATCTATGCATGAACATGAAATATGTAGCCTATCGATGTGAGCTGTTACGGCCGTCGGTACGGTTATCCCCGTCGATATAATACGGTTGCCCTTGTGAGGCAAGTCTCCTTAAGTCCTGATATGGTCATGCCCTTGTGAGGTACGTAAGTCCATATGGAAGGCCGTGTCTGTAGCGTGGCATGTACTCCCGCCTTCGGGTAATGAATCCCCGTTCTGCGGCTAGCGATAGATGTGCACAGGAGTAATGTGGTTGTTGTGGTCTTGATAGGAGACGAGATATGATATGATTATTTTATTTTCATGCTGCGGCCATACTATTTTGACATGTCATCATTTATGTGCATAGTAGTGAGCACTACGTTCATTTTGTGCTCACTCTACCTGCTCTTCACGGATGCAGGTTAAGCAGGTGCCGGATCACGGGGGAAGACGAGTGGGTCGGTCTTTGATTTATGCTTTATGATTATGCTTCCGTTATTGAATAATGTGTGGTCCTTGTGAACCACTTTTGGATGAAACATGGTGAATCATTTTCAAAACTTATCTTTTTTTTTTTTGGGATTATTGGACTAATGTTTTTTTTGGATATTCATATTGGGATTATTTCTTGAATATCATGTGTTCGATTATGCATGCTATGATGTTTAGCTAATAATCATGTGAAATTGAAGTCTTAAGGGTTAATGAAAACCATGTGAACAACCAGATATGACTTGGTTGATGTTGAATGTGTGAATAACGCCCATGTTTTCGAAAACGAGTTTGAAAAATTAATTATTGATTTTTGAAAAGTCCGGAAAAATTCAAAGTGGGGTATTACAGGTAGAAGGTCATGGGCTACCCGCTGCGGGAAGACGGGGTTGCCGCTGTTCGAAAATGAACCCGACGGGACCTGTTACTCGGACAGAGGCTGCCGCTGCGGTTCCCTGATTGCTTCTAACGACGGTGGAACTTGTGGGAATAAGACCGCCGCTGCTCATCGTGACAAGGAATCGACGAGTGACCGATGAGGGAGGCCCGCTCACGTCGGCTCCTCTCCGCAGATCGAACACCCTCGCTTCTCGGCTACTGGTTCTCTTCTCCGACTGAAAGAACTCGCTGGCCAAAGTTTAAAGGAGAACGACTGGGTCTGAAAAATTTGGACCGGGCTCGACTGCTTGAAGCTCCTGACTCACGAACTGCTATGCGACGATGGCGAGATGACAGTGGCTTGGTGGAACAGGATCGCTATTGCTCGCCGAAAGGAGCCACGCGGCTATGGAGGATCGCCAGAAGGCCGCCGCTGCTGCTCAACGTGAAGGTAGCGGCCGCGATTTATGTCGATAATTCGAACGATGGGTGAAGGCGATGAAGATGATGACCTGAAAATCTAATGAGCAGCGAATTTGGGAGATCGGGGAGAGTTTCATGAGGTTCCCTCGTCCCTGATCTGCGAATTTGCGAGAGGCGTGGAAAATAGAGGCAGCAAATTGTGTTCCTTAGGGCAAGAGAAAAGGATCAATTTGAAAGCCAAATTCAAGCTTATTGGGCCAGAAATAATACATAAAATGGGCTGAATTATTCAAGGCATAATAGGCCGGAAGTTGAATAAATTTAAGCCGATTTATTTACAAAAACGGGCTGAGTAAATGCATCCAATTGGACTGGAATTTCCCATATAGATTGGGCTGAATATCAAATTAGAGGCTCGATCGGAAAAAGGCTCGAAAATAAATAAACTAAAAATGGCATTACTTAAAATAACATTGGAAGAATCCAATATTCTAATGGGTTAAATCCGAACTACGCTATTAAACCGAAGTCCCCGAACGACGATCTTTTTAAAATAAAACAATTGAGTACTTCAACCTTTTATTTAAGTCGACATCGCGACTAATAAAATAAATATAACCTTATAAATAATATTTGATAAATATAATATTCTGAGAAATTCTATAAATCGAACGGGGCATTACAATCTATCCTCTTTAAAATATTTTCGTCCTAGGAAATACGAAAGAACACTCATCTTAAAGGAAAACGACATACTCAAAAAGCATACAGTCACGTACAAGACTCAATCGGACTCGCCCTATGCTCATATAATTACCTTATTCCATGGAAGGGTGATCAATCCTGCCCGAGCTTAGGCGTACATAGTCTTGCAAGGGACCCAGTTCGGCTTGGCCTTTACCCATGAGTATCAACAATTAACTTCGTACCTAACAACACACAAGACCTCAACAGGTCGTTCGATGTATTGATAGTGTACTCCGACTGCCTCACCTTCAAGGTGGGCACGTGACGCCAAGCTTCAGCCTCGACTCCAAGTCACACTGATGGTTTGCTCACGATTCCATCACGGGTCGTGCGTCTCCATCAGAGACAACAACACGGTATACAGCACACCCTAGGTGCTTATACTCACACGATATCGACTCCACGAGTCGAACGCAACCCTTATGTGCAAACATAAGGATTGACCAAAAGCATTACGACATTCCCAATTTAGCCCACTCGAGAAACTCTCAAATAAGGCATAGGGACTCATTGACTACTCTCCTTAATCAAAAATCATCGATTAAGGATTTACACACATTTAGTGAGACTTGGAGCTCTCTGTTCAAGGTTCGAACGAAAGGGGTTTCAAAGGATAACCAAGTATTCCAGCATGAAACGGTTTCAACAGTTCAGGAAAAACATTGATAGTTGGCCGTATATGCTGGCCTGAGGAGTTCGTGCGTACGGTGATGGCGGTTGCACTTCGCATGCGAGTCAACGGTCGGCCGCACGCAAGCCTCCCGTCTCTCAGCACGGTCGTGCGTGCTCAACCACCACCTCGCGTGGCTACACCCAACCAGGGCCGGCGTTCGGTTCAAGGTTTCACAAGAAGGTTACAATCTCAAATCACCAAAATAAATGGTTTTACAAATTAACGAAAACTTTAGGTCCAACATATATTTCAGTCGTTTCACAATTTCAAAGGTTTCAAAAGTCTCAAAGATAGCAAGGGCATTTTCGAGCTCCAAGTCCACCGGTTCCTTAGAACGACACACTGTAATACCCGAAGAGATCGACGATAGAAAGACGAGAATTCTCAAAGAGATTCTGACACGGTTATTCAGTCGGCAATAATCCCAAATCAGCAGCTCCTGCCGAGAGATTCAATAACTAGCTCGCCCAGATTTTTCTGACTCCTAGCGTCGGCCAGCACGTCAGCTCCCCCAAAACTTTGAAAGAAGTAAAAGAACGAGATTTCCTAAAGTCTGCGATGAACAAAATTCAAAACTAAGAAGGTTCTGCACACCACGGTGTGCTTGCTCCAGACTCATCTATCCTCCTTAAAAGATTTCTGCATAATCTTTTAAGGTAGTAAGAAACACTCCTTGATATGCGTCAAATCACTCCATCTAAAGTTCTACGCGAAGAAAGGGAAGATCAAACAAAATATCAAAACACGAAAATTGGATAACGAAGGAAGCTTCAAGCACAATTCAAAATTGCTTGCCATACAAAAAGGCAAGCGTTTGCAAAAGGCTATAAGAAGACAAGAATTTAAAAATGGAACAAGGTTTCCTCGCATCCACGATTCCACGATTCACCGCCTCCTTTCTCGGTTCAAGTTGTTCCTAGTAAGTCATGCTGCTGCTAGAAAAATCGCTCGCAGCTTAATATACTGAAGAGGATTTTCGCAAAAGGATAAGTCATTATCACCTTTGACTGGGTTCTAATTACGCATCTAATGGTCCTATCGACAACGGTTACAGACTCCCGAATACCCAAACGACTGGGACTCTCTGGTCGTCTGCTCCCTTCACTTAAGCCTTCTCCTTTCGAGATGGTATTGCGAAGGGTCCTCACTTGAGGACACCAAGTCTTATAGCGAGAGCACTACTATAAACATAATTCAACTTGATAACATTATATCAAACTTCCAAACAAACAATTTCTCAAGTCGGAACTTAACTCTATACCGCTAGAGTTCAAGTTCATACAACTAAGTTCGCCACTCATCTAGAGTTCAAGAACGTTTAAAAGCAGGAGGATAAATTCCTAAGCCCCAATTTCACTTCAATAATCAATATTCAAGCTATGCACAATAATTTCAAAATCATTCAGGTACTCATACCTGAGCTGGCGCGGCACGACGAGAGCGAGTGGTCATAACTTAGGTCAAGCACATAATCACATAATTTACATTAACCAGTCTACAGAAACGCAGACTGGCTCTAATAGCAAACTGTAACGCTCCACTTTTATTTAACGAAAATCAGAATAATTTTTTTTTTAAAATTTATTTCATAATATTTGAGGCGCTACTCATTTCCAAAACAATTTCCAATCATATCATAAATGAACCTCCCAACGGGTTCATCAATAACATCAACTCCCAAAACTGGGTTCCCCAAATTCATAAATACTAGGGAGTACACCCCCTATCAATCATCCAATTTTCAACATAAATCAGAAGTTCATAAATAATACGAAGCGGTTCAAAGCAGCGGAGGTTAAAAAAAAAAAAACAGTAATATGACCACCACTCGCCTCCCTCTGTCGTGCCAGCAAAAACTTACCTACATCCATGAAGAGCAGGTGGAGATGAGCACAAAAGGAAATAATAGTGCTCACCACTATGCGATAAATGTTAATGACAATAATCAACAATAATCAGTAATCGAAAGGTATGGTCTCAGCATGTATACAAATCATTATTCTATCCCATTCTACCATCAATAATCAATAATCAAGACTCATGTGTACACACCTATTATTAGCTACAGCTAGTATCTTCGAAGGCATCGAAATGTGTCTTACATCGTCAACTAGACCGTAGGAGTACATGTCGAAGGCATAGCCATGTGTCTTACATCGACATTAATTTCGAAAGCATCGCCATGTGACTTACATCGAACAAACATATCAAAAGCATCGCCATGTGACTTACATCGATATGGCCCACCGTGGGTCTTAGGGGGAGATCTTATCAAGGGGATAACCGTTCGACGGCCGATACATCTCACATCGAAGGTTACATTATTCACATGCATACTTGATCATACCACAACTTAAACAGTAATAGCATTTAAGGTATAGCAATTTTTCAAATTAAAACCCACCTGGATATTTTGAACTGAAACTGAGAGTCGTCGCTTATGTGGAAACTCGAGGGCTCGACTCCTCAGAATCTACATAAAAATAAGCGATACTTGAATAAACCACTGACTCTTAACTCGGTAAACCAATTTACCAATTTGAAGGATTTCCTAGCTTAAGGTTCACGACTTATAAAATATTTTCTTCTATTTCATAGACGTTGGAACTCTCGACTCGCCTTATATAAAAAAATATATCTCATAAATACTCTATAATGTCTAAAATTTAATCAAGTAAGGCACGTACATCAAATAAAAGCATATAATTTAATCAAAATATAAGCAGATAAAAATATCGCATAAACTTATAACTATTTCATGCCAACTATCACTCTGCAGTTACTACACTTATCCATAAATTTAATAAAGCAGGAATACGTTTAATATTATACTTCAAAACGAAATGCGAAAATCCTAGGTTTTCTATCAAAGTAACTAACTACATAGAGTATAACTTACAGATACTTGCATTTAAAGGGAACAATACTAGTCTATCACAACAAAATGACCCATTAAGTATTTTTTTTTGTCGTTAAGACGCATATCACTCCCTGTGCTGCCAATTTGAAATCATGTAACTTCAATTTGATAAGTGAAACGTATAATTTCCCGAGTGCGCGAAATGTAGTACGAACGTGGATAAACAACGTAAATAGCGGAAGCAATAAACCGAAGATTTTAAAACTCTTCAGGGAAGCGTCCCACTTCCCCTCAGAGCTCTTTCATTGATAAACCGTTCACACTTGTATAGTTTGGACTTACACGACTCGAACTCCCTTCTAGTCTAGCCACAACTACACACGATCCTATCAACTACTTCTCCGGCCACGTCCCGTGGACTTTACACACTCGAATCCCTCGAGCAAAACTCAGTACTTAATCCCTAAGCACTAAAACAAAGTGTTTGTAAAAGAGAAGAAACAAACGAGTTCAGTTCTTCAGCACTGTAAGAACGCTGAAAAACTGGACCGAATAAAATAAAAATAATAGAAACTCTCAAACACTCAATTGAAGCTGATGAATGATGAACTTGATTTGCAGCAGCTCTCTTATCTTCAATTGATTGCTTGAGTAGGCTTATATACAACCTCCTTAAGGTAAGGAGTCTTCACAGTTCTTCCTTTACCTTTTAGGAGTCAATTTCCTTCTCAATTGATTCCTTTCTGATTTGGACGAAATCCTTCATGTAAGGTAAGTTTTCTTGATGTAGAAATCGTGCATGTGATTGGAGATCTTCAGAATTGAGCTTCCAATGGAAAAACGCGTTCCAAGAATCTGGTAAGAACATGACTTTCCAAAAATAGCCGATCTTCCAAATCTTCAAAGATCTTGTGGTGAATCTTTCCAAATCCTCCTTAGACCTTCTCATGAACGTCCAGAACTCTTCTTGTATGGAAAGCTCATCCTTTCATAGTCCTTGCCACCTATTCTTTGTCCTACAAGCAAAAGAGAACTAATTATGGCATGTGGCATACATGGTAAGTAAATATATAGGATATATATTATGTATCCTTCTCCTAAAGGATTAGGATCCATAATACATACTACAATAAATATATACCATATATTATTAATAATAAATATTAGGAACTTAATTAAATCATAAGTAAATAAATAGAAAAACTTCCCTTTAATTTATTTTGCTTGCTTAACAAGAAATCTTCTAGAAAACACTTAGGTTTGTCGGACATGATGCCAAACCAATATTCTAACAATCTCCCCCTTTGGCATTCAGTTCGAAAACCGTGTTTCTTGAAGATAACCTACAAAATAAACTCAAAACAGCAAAGCAATTATCTATGTTCGAACATCAGGAAGTAAACTACTCAAACACCTGCAATGTAAGAACATCAGAACAGTTCCTATCAAAATAACTATGAGGACTATGATCAGAGCAATCAAAAGACATCAAATTATCAGAACCTTAGTCAAATAGAGTGACCAATGCATCTCCCCCTGTCAGAATAGACAAAACAATCAAACAGCAAAACATACGTGTTCTTACATCCTGTAGAACCATGTCAAAAAAAACAACCACAAATAATCAGAAGCAAACAACTAGAATATAATCCTGAACATCTTCATAAACATCCTATTTCTCCCCCTTTTTAGACTGAAATGCCAAAGGCAAATCTCCCCCTGAGTAAGAACATCAAATGAGAAAAATAAAGATGACCGAAGACAAAAGACGTTGCTTGAACTGATCTCTAATCGCTGATATGCTGTTCATCTCTTCTCCAGGCCTTTGCCATCAATCAAAGTGTTTCAGAAGCACATTAGAAAATGATGCAGGAACACAAATGGTTAAACGAATAATTCATGGAGAAAGACAAAGGAAAATGGGGTTCTCAGGTTCCGACAATGAAGTTATATAGTGAGGGCAGAATGAATGAAAAATGTCAGGATGTAATGGGTAAGGTTTAAAAATCAAGGGAAAGGTTGGATACTATGCAGTAAGAACATTCCTATCAAAACTGAACACACAATCCCATTAACACACTAACACTTGTGTCCAACTAATTCAAAATTAGGAAGAATAAGATTTTATCACCCAAAATAAATTCCCTCACAAATTTTTAATGCCCAAGTAATTCAATCAAAGAAGGAAATTTTATGCAATATATGCCTAGTATGAAAAAAAAAATTAAATAAAATAAAATCGCACACAAAATTCACTAGATCCAAAAAATCTTTTCCTTATCAACTTAAACAAGATTGATGAAGACAGTCCGTGACCAGCTTTGAGATTCAAACTTCCCGAGGAACACACGATAAGCGGATATATGTATATACACAAGGTAGTGCGAACCACAACTTCATATATGCAAGAA
>CACSLK010025470.1:249501-264470 GCA_902706635.1 Striga hermonthica
TCTCAGACGCTCTTTTCACAGTCGATCCCGCATTGGGAAACGAACCATGTGCTAGCTATCGCTCTAGATCATTTATGAGAAGGCAGCTCTTTGTGACAAAAACCAAAAATATTGAAAATAAGTACGTTCCTCAGTATAGTAAGAACACGCAGCCAGTCTAAGACAGTCAACATCGCTCAAGTTTTCAGAAGAATCAAAACTTCAATTTAGAATCTAGTGGTGAAGAGAATGCAAAATGCAATAGCATGCCTAATGCAATATACCCTATATGCTTACAAGCAATGCGATAAATATATATATACTAATATACAATATAATATAATATAATGACATGCAAGCAATCAGAGAATGCATATCCCTAAGGATTTCCTTAGAGAAATAAATCTTCGAGCATCAAGGTTATGTGCTGGAACATATTTATGAACAATTAAACCAGCATCAACCAAATTTCTAGTAGAGTGGCAACGCATGCTAGTACGCTTAAGAGAATGTTGAACAGAATATTTGGAAATATTAGTCGCACAAGTATGGTCATAGAAAAGGTCAATGGCTTGTACCTCAGTTCCAAATTTAAGAAAAATGTGCTTCATCCACACCTTTTCTGAACAACAAGTTCCAGCCACAAGGTTCTGATCGGTGTAAGAACATCCGTCAGACGTACTCCATTGATCAACGTCATTCACAGCCCTATCAGCATCACATTCTCTAACAATACCAGAACTCGTATCACATGAGTCAAAAGTCATATAATCAATCAAATAGCAATTATCATGCGATCTAGACCCTTTAAGAACACAATTATTATTCCTATCTGAAACCAAACATTCATTCAAGGTGAAACTCACAGAAAAGCCTTGATCACATAATTGACTCACACTCAGCAAATTGACATTCAGGTTCTCAACCAACAAAACATTATCAATTCTAGGAAGACCAGGCATGTTCAAACATCCAATTCCCACAACTTTATTACAAGCACCATTACCAAAAGTGACAGAACCAGAACCATTAGACACAGGTACAACATCAATCAAATTTGATTTAACACCCGTCATGTACCTAGAACATCCACTATCAAAATACCAATCACAATTAGAAGCGGATTTTGAAGCAAACAGATATGAAAGACAAGTATGATTCTTTTTAGGAACCCAAATTTTCTGTTGCTTATGGTTCTTTACGCCAACCTTCAGTTTTGGTGTTTTCATTGGAACACCAGTGGGGCTCCAGTCATTTATTCTTCCTACATGCAAATCATTAAGCATCCTATAGCATCTAGGACGAATATGACCAAGAACACCACAATAATGACAAGTAGGAATGAATTTTTTCACAAAATTTTTACGATGTTCTTTCACAAAAACCTGATCAATTTTACCATCAGAGTTGGAACCTTCTTTCACAAAAGTTAGAGAGGACTTACTCAGAGACGTGCTTGGTTCACCCACTTTACCTTTCAGTTTCTGATTTGAGGAGTTCTTACTCTGGTATGAACACACAATCTGATGACTCAACCTTTGAACTTCAGAAAATGTGGACTTTGGCTTATTGATCATCTTAACAATCTCCTCACTCTTGCTGAGCTTTTGTTCCAAGGTTGAACAATGGCTTCGAAGAGTCACATGTTCTTCCATCACACGACCGAGTTCTTCTTTAAGAACAACAATCTCAGTTTCTCTTTCACCTACACGACTCTGCACAGCAAACAACTCATTACGCAAAGATTCAATGGTAAAATTTTGTTCATCACTTGCCTGTTTGTTAAGTTTGTCTCCATGTTCCACCAATGCAAGCTTAGCAAGGCATCTATTGAGATCCTTGTCTTTCTTCCCGATGTGAAGATCAGATTTGATAAGCTTTTCATTTAGATCAACGGTCATCACTCTCATCTTCTGGAGTTTATCTTTGAGATACGTAATCTCTTTTTCACGTTCAGCAGACCGATGTTCCAACCGCTTCATCTTCTCTGTCTGGGCTTGGTACTTCTTGATGATTTGGGCAGCCTTCATGCACTTCTCTATAGCATACTTGTGGAGTTCTAGGTTCTCCTCAGTAGGATCAGAGAACTCCTCAGATTCAACATCGCTTAGGTTCTTTGCGTAAGAACCTGCATCAGATTCAACATCAGTAAGATGTACAGAGGATGTAAAGCATTTATATTCATAAGAAGACATTTAGCAGAGTTATTAGAATAGTGAGAATTTTCAGTCTTCTCAGATTCTTCATTCTCCTCATCACTGCAGTCGGACCACGTTGCCTTATAGACATTGTTCTTTCTTTTAAAGTTTGGACATTCTTTCTGAAAGCGACCGAACCCTTTGCATTCCCGACACTGATCCCTTTCAACTATTTGGTCGATGTTCTGAACCTTGTACTGTTGTATGCTGGAACCTCGCTCACCAAGTTGCTGAAAAGAGTTCGTACCACCATCAGATGGCTTGTTTCCTTGAAACCTTGTCTTTTGTAACTTCTTCAGCTTTGAGACATTTTTAGTAAGAAAGGTAAGAGCCTTAGTGATCCCTTCAACATCAAAGGATTCTTCATCTGATTCTTCATCTTCAGCAACTGCAGTACGAACCTTGGCTTTTAATGCTAAGCCTTTCTCTTTGCTTTTGCTCATCGAGTCAAAACCATGGTTAATTTCAAAAGTACGCAACTCTCCCAAAAGATCATCAATGCCCAGCTTTTGAATTCTCTGAAAACTCTCCAATGCTGTAATCTTGATCCCAAACCTATCCGGTAGAGTTCTCATTAGTTTCTGCACTTGTCTAGCTTCTGGAACCGATTCACCAAGCATTGCACTTTGGTTCACTAGATCGCAGAACCGAGCATAGTACATGTCAATAGTTTCATCCTCCCTCATGCGAATCTCATCGAGTTCGGTAGAAACTCTTTGGAGCTTTGAGGTTTTTACCGCGGTTGTACCTTCAAATTGTCTTTCCAAGATCCGCCAAGCTTCTTGAGCGGTTGTGCACTGGATGATTATCTTGTGACGAGTGGGATCTACAGCAGACATGATAGCATATAGAGCTCGAAAATTAGATTCTTCTGCTTGTCTTTCAGCATCAGTCCATAAATCTCTCGGTTTTTCAACAAGAACACGAAGACCAACATCAGAGGACGAGGATTCTTTCTTCTTTTCCGAGGGTGATTTCTCCATCAAAGGTGTTGACCAACCTAATTCGATGGCTTGCCAAGTTCCTTTTCCAAGAGACCGAAGAAAAATCACCATCATGGATTTCCAGTATGCATAGTTCGAACCATCGAGGTACGGCGGGCGCGAAACAGACATGTCGTGGTTCATGGTGACCGACACACAGTCCCAAAGATCTTTATCCCGTAGTTAGAACAGGAACACTGCTCTGGTGCCAATTGAAACGTATAATTTCCCGAGTGCGCGAAATGTAGTACGAACGTGGATAAACAACGTAAATAGCGGAAGCAATAAACCGAAGATTTTAAAACTCTTCAGGGAAGCGTCCCACTTCCCCTCAGAGCTCTTTCATTGATAAACCGTTCACACTTGTATAGTTTGGACTTACACGACTCGAACTCCCTTCTAGTCTAGCCACAACTACACACGATCCTATCAACTACTTCTCCGGCCACGTCCCGTGGACTTTACACACTCGAATCCCTCGAGCAAAACTCAGTACTTAATCCCTAAGCACTAAAACAAAGTGTTTGTAAAAGAGAAGAAACAAACGAGTTCAGTTCTTCAGCACTGTAAGAACGCTGAAAAACTGGACCGAATAAAATAAAAATAATAGAAACTCTCAAACACTCAATTGAAGCTGATGAATGATGAACTTGATTTGCAGCAGCTCTCTTATCTTCAATTGATTGCTTGAGTAGGCTTATATACAACCTCCTTAAGGTAAGGAGTCTTCACAGTTCTTCCTTTACCTTTTAGGAGTCAATTTCCTTCTCAATTGATTCCTTTCTGATTTGGACGAAATCCTTCATGTAAGGTAAGTTTCCTTGATGTAGAAATCGTGCATGTGATTGGAGATCTTCAGAATTGAGCTTCCAATGGAAAAACGCGTTCCAAGAATCTGGTAAGAACATGACTTTCCAAAAATAGCCGATCTTCCAATCTTCAAAGATCTTGTGGTGAATCTTTTCAAATCCTCCTTAGATCTTCTCATGAACGTCCAGAACTCTTCTTGTATGGAAAGCTCATCCTTTCATTGTCCTTGCCACCTATTCCTTGTCCTACAAGCAAAAGAGAACTAATTATGGCATGTGGCATACATGGTAAGTAAATATATAGGATATATATTATGTAATCCTTCTCCTAAAGGATTAGGATTCCATAATACATACTACAATAAATATATACCATATATTATTAATAATAAATATTAGGAACTTAATTAAATCATAAGTAAATAAATAGAAAAACTTCCCTTTAATTTATTTTGCTTGCTTAACAAGAAATCTTCTAGAAAACACTTAGGTTTGTCGGACATGATGCCAAACCAATATTCTAACAATAAGAAAATTGCAATCCAGATCCAGCTTCAAGAATAGAGATTGAGCATTTCAGAAAATTTACCCACAACCAACATCAACCGTAAACTGTTTACGCATTAAAACTAAGCATTTCTATAAGCTAATCATCCAAGAAGAATATAAAAAAATATATATATATATATGGAAGGAAATGAAGAAGCTACAGATAAAACAAAACTAAATAATAGTAAAACATGTAGTGAAGGTATAAGTTATACTTCTTCCGACAAACTCACGTTTTCTGTAAACAATTTTTCAAGCAAATATCACACCATTTCTAAACATGATTTAAGGGTTCAAAACTCACTTTCAGATGCTGAACAAAATATTTGAACATTAAGGCAGCTAAGTTTCGCATGAAACATTCATACAGGCTGAGGTTAAACAAAATCTTACGAGTGTCCAACATCATCTTTACATCCGACCTCAAGAACATAAACTAAATTTCAAGAGATTATATATTATGAACCTTAAGCAAACCTTAAATCCTTCAACAAAACCCTAAAAAAAATAAAATACTAAGGAAGAGATATAGTCGTATACCTACTTCGGGAATCTACGACTAAAGGTCGAGGGAGGTTCGGGCAACACTCGACGAACACACGGCTCGGCTACTCGTGAATAAGACTCAGCTTCAGCTTTCTCGACTAAAGAGGCCCGACACAACTGGACGGGTCTCGAATACTGCTCGTATAAAGCTGGCTCTCAACTTTTCTGTCGGCCGATGCGAACGAAACTTGCAAGCTGCCCGACGAACACGATCGGGGCTAAAAGGGGCTACTCGAATAGAAACCAGCGAGAGGCTGCTACTCATGACGGCAGGTGACGTTTCGGGCCGAGTGCACGGGACTCGGATGATAGAACTGGCCTGCTACTTGCTCGGTTCAGATGTCTGCTCAAAGTTCACGCCATAATCGGTGTTGGTGGAAGGTCGTCGGCTACCCGCTGCCGGAAGACGGGGTTGCCGCTGTTCGAAAATGAACGCGACGGGACCTGTTACTCGGACAGAGGCTGCCGCTGCGGTTCCCTGATTGCTTCTAACGACGGTGGAACTTGTGGGAATAAGACCGCCGCTGCTCTTCGTGAAAAGGAATCGACGAGTGACCGATGTGGGAGGCCCGCTCACGTCGGCTCCTCTCCGCAGATCGAACACCCTCGCTTCTCGGCTACTGGTTCTCTTCTCCGACTGAAAGAACTCGCTGGCCAAAGTTTAAAGGGCAACGACGGGGGTCTGAAAAATTTGGACCGGGCTTGACTGCTTGAAGCTCCTGACTCACGAACTGCTATGCGACGATGGCGAGATGACAGTGGCTTGGTCGAACAGGATCGCTATTGCTCGCCGAAAGGAGCCACGCTGCTATGGAGTATCGCCGGAAGGCCGCCGCTGCTGCTCAACGTGAAGGTAGCGGCTGCGATTTATGTCGGTAATTCGAACGACGGGTGAAGGCGATCAAGATGATATCCTGAAAATCTAATGAGCAGCGAATTTTGGAGATCGGGGAGAGTTTCATGAGGTTACATCATCTCTGATCTGCGAATTTGCGAGAGGCGTGGGAAATAGAGGCAGCAATTTGTGTTCCTTAAAGCATCCACAATACTTTGAGTCTCTCTTTACATATGTGGCAAATAAATAGACTTAAGTCCGACATGGACAAACCTAAGCTAAAAAATCTAAAATCTATCCAATGCAAAACAAAAAAGTACGAGGTCTAGAATACTAAACAACCAATAAAAATATAATAATAATAAATGCATACAAAAAAAATGTGTTTTGCCTATTAAAAAGAAAAAGAAAATTGTGAACCATTAATGACTAGGTGGGTTTGCACTTGGGTCCAAAATAGACCCAAGTATGAACTTAGTCTCTTTTTTCTAGTGCCACATAAGTTAGACTAGGTCCACTTTTAATTGCATTGTGAAATATTTTTTTATAGACTAGGTCTATTTCCTACATGGCATGTGATTTTTTTCTAAGAGACCCAAAGCATTGTGGGTGCTCTTAGGGCAAGAAAAAGGATCAATTTGAGGGCCAAATTCAAGCTTATTGGGCCAGAAATAATACATAAAATGGGTTGAATTATTCAAGGCATAATAAGCCAGAAGTTGAATAAATTTAAGCCGATTTATTTGCAAAAACGGGCCAAGTAAATGCATCCAATTGGACTGGAATTTCCCATATAAATTGGGTCGAATATCAAATTAGAGGCTCGATTGGAAAAAGGCTCGAAAATAAATAAACTAAAAATGGCATTACTTAAAATAACATTGGAAGAATCCAATATTCTAACGGGTTAAATCCGAACTACGCTATTAAACCGAAGTCGCCGAACGACGATCTTTTTAAAATAAAACGATTGAGTACTCCAACCTTTTATTTAAGTCGACATCGCGACTAATAAAACAAATATAACCTTATAAATAATATTCGATAAATAGAATATTTCGAGAAATTCTATAAATCGAATGGGGCGTTACAGAGGGAGACCGAGATTCGGAGATAGTACACAAATTTCATGTTTTGATGATTTCCCTTTGTTCTCGATTGTATCATGTCTTAGTTTGTTTTTGCAATTCCGAGAACGGAATTTTCTTTAAGGAGGGTAGAATGTGATGCCCCATATGACTATTGGATTTTTCGGATAATATCCTATTGGCATTATTATTTTTATTTGGATTAAATGCCTAATTGATGATATAGCTTGATTTATATATATATTATTGTGTGATATATATATATATATATATATATATATAGTTGTTGGTTGATTTATTTTAATTTGTTCCGATCGTTGTGCGAATGAGCCGAACTTCGTGAATCGATTAGTCGAGCCTTAAGGATCCCCGGCCCGAGAGCCACACGCATCGCGCCCGGCCTCCTCTTTTTCTTTTCTTGCTTGGCAAGTATGCCATGACCTAGTAATATATATATATATATATATATATGTGTGTGTGTGTGTGTGTGTGTGTATTAGTCCATCTTCTCCTTTCACTTCTTTTCATGCCGCAAACCCCCAGGTTCTCTCATCTCTCTCATCCACGTAAACCCTCCCCATCAAAAAAATTCTCCTCATTCGATCGCCACTCTCAAGCCCGATCACTCCCCGGCATCGCGAAGGTCCGGCGCTGCTGTGCCGCGCTACCACGTCCGGCCATCGCTGCTCCACCACATACAGTCCCAGCGACCATCACTCCCTTGTTGCTCGCGTGTATCTCCATCGAAGGTCGCTGCCCATTAAGCACCAGCCGCACTCGACAATTGATCACCACCGCAAGCACTTCGGCGTCCTTCGCTGCCCGCACGTATACGTGTACTGGCGTCTCCCCGCACTACCGAGTCCCTGCGATCCCTTCTCGCGATCAACCAAGGACATTGTTCGCTAGTTATTTTCGCTATCCGCAAGTGTACGGCGTAGCTATAGGTAGTGGCAAGCAAGGTCGTATTCCAGAGAGATTGTAGTTAAATTAATTAAGTACTAAAATAATGACGATTAAATATTATTTAGACTAACGAATGAGATAATGATTTCAAACTATGAAATTAAACTAAGAACTAATTTACCTAAAACAATAAAAATAAATCAAGATATAAAAGATAGATTCTAGGTTATGCTTTTCTCGGAATTAATTTATGAAACGTTTATATTCATACAAACCTTATTTAATTTCACCAATCATAGAGATAATCGCTAAATTGATTTCAACCTTTCTCTCGAACAAGCAAATCGCAAATACTAATTGTTATCTATCTCCTCTCGGTCTCCAGATGAACAACTAACTCTCATAAGTTCCTAGGATTTTCGTTCTCTCGCAAGGTCTTATCAACCTCTCGGTCTGTTTATTCTCTTACGTTATAAATTTCTCAATTCTAGCAATCAATTATCTCCTCTCGGTCTCAAATCGATTACAAATATGCATTCATAGCGGCTGTCTACTCACATAATAATAATAAGCACAAGAAATTTATAAACGAAAGATAAACCGGAATGAAATAAAGAAAATCTAAATCATAAATAATCCGAGTACTAATAAATCCTATGATCTAAAATAAATTTAGCTTAAAAACATGCTTTCAAAATAGATATAAAACATTCAGTTCGAAAGAGGAAAAGAAAAAGAAAGAAAAAGTTTATTCGGCTCTATCGATCCTTTCTTCCCGGCTTTCTCCCTCGTCTTGCTCGTGTTTCTAGCCTCCAAAAGTCTCTAAAGATCTTAAAATTAGGTCCCAGACTCCTCAAAAACGTGCTCTAGTGTCATATATATAGTCGGGGTCGAGTCCTAGTCGAAATAGGTCGGGAAAACCATTAAAATAGGAAAAACGCGCAAAATCCGTACATGTCGCGCCCAGGGTCACACGACTCGTGTCACAAGCCACACGAGTCGTGTGAAAAAGTCGAGAGCTCACTTTACGACCCGTCGGAACGACATGAGTCGTGTCTCAAGGTCACATGACACGTGTGTACCTAGGAGGCTAAAACAGCATTTTCGGCTCTGTTCTCGATTCCTGCTGCGTTTTCGTTCTATCTGGTCGGTCAGGAGGACTTTCTGTCGTCTATATCGAGTCCAGAACATCGGAGATGGCACTATCTACGTTTTTCGGCGGTTTCCGGCAGCACAACTGCAGCATGGCGGACAGCCTGCTCGAAGGTCTTCTTTCGGCTGAATTAACGGAGATGGAGGTCTGAGAAGCTGTTATGACGTATGGTGGTCATTTTCCAGCGTCGAGGTGGTCCTTGTTGGTGGCGAGTTGCAGCAACTGTGGTGGACATGGTGATGACGTGCGTTCTGCACGTAAATTGGAGAAGAAGTTCATCCCTCTATGCGAAATTATGATTGTGCCCTCCACTTAAAGCATGTGGGTTGTCATTATAAAATGAATTGGGGTGCTATGCATTTGGGCCTTCATGACTATTTTCTGCTGCCCATTTAACTAGATTCTATTGCCGATTTAATTGGATCCGTCCCAAACATTGATTTGCACACCGTCATTGATCGACACTCAGTCGTTTCCGACCTCAAAAATTAATTCAACCCTATTTCCTATCAAAATTCAAATAAAACGCCTCATCATAGCTTAATAATATTAATTAGATACACAAGTAATTATATAATAATTAATTACATAATAACTAATTATATATTAAACTACGACGAAACAGACACGAAAATCACTATAAAATGCACGTAAATATGACGCATGTCAAATCCCCCAAACTTAAACATCCCCGAACAATAAATAATCAAAAACAAACCACGTGCATGAAAAGTGATTTTAACAAGAGAAGCCTCAAGTCACTTAAATAATCAAGATAAATTCAAGTAATCGCAAATACATATGCCCTAACTCTTAACTTGATAAAAACTTTGAATTAATGAACTCTCAAATAAGGTCAAATATATATGTGCTTTACTCAAATATCTTGTGGAATATCATCAAAAAAATAGAAGGGTACGCTCAAGTTAGTTCGAAACACAAAGTCAACCATAAGCTTGCAAATCGTCTACACTTTACTAAGTACAATTAATGTACGTGAGCTATGAATCAAAAGGTTTTTTGGGTTGTAATGTAGGCTCTTTGGACAAGGTAGGAAAATATAGGCCAAGTGACTAAAAAAAATAGAACAAGACATCGATGAAAAATAACCATCCTTCATCTCCAATTACCTCCCAAGAACAACATACGTACACAACTCGATAAAGCATAATACCATATATGCAGATCTCGGCACTTGATCAACTTTTTCAACTTTTTTCTTTTTTTTTTCTCTTTTTTTTTTTATTTGAGAGACCAATTTTTTTCCAAACAAGAATAAATTGCAAGGACAATATTTTCTAGGTGGACCCATTGAAGATCATCCAAGTGTCCTAGAATAGTTTCCCATTACACATTACTCATGACTCGATAAATCAAATCGAGAGTAAGAGGAGTAGAATACCCGCAATTCACCTTGCGAGCTCTCTTTATTTTATTTATTTATTTATTTATTTTTTCCAATAGAATGCCTCAAATCACAAAATAAAATCACAACCATCTCATACTCAATATTCCCAAAACAAAAAAAAAAAAAANAAAAAAAAAAAAAAAAAAAAAATTGTAGCTCATCCTCACATCAATCTCTATTCAACCCTGAACATCTCAAATAATAACCAATCACCCAAGGGCTATCAAGAAAAGGCTAAATGCTCAAACGGGCTACTAAGAATAAAATTTAGGAAAAATAAAAGAGGGTAAAACGGGCTAGATAACAAAAATCGCCTATATCATTTTCAAAACTCCACGTACATAATCATATTTTTCAAGTAAGCACCAATGCAAGTTCTAGTATCACAAGTATCCGACTAATCACACAAGAAATAAAATAAGGCTTTAATCCTCTCCAAGGCAGATAAATCAATAATTCAAAGCATTTAAGTTATTCATCAAGGCATATAATTCATGATCACAATCACAATATCTTAATTAAGATAAGAAACTCTAAACAATTCTCGTCTATCCACCAATCATCCAAAACACACAAGACGAAGCAAAAATATTCGACTCAACCAAATTATCACTAATCTAATAAAGCAAGTAAACGTGCATGCTAAAAAAAATAAAAATAACCTAAATAAAATCATAAAAAAAAGAACTAATGCAAGTAACTATATGATATGCAATAAAGCGATAAAAACTCATGATATATGACACCTATCTCCCCGAAACTTATTCTTTGGAAAAGAATTAAGTTTGAAGAAAAATAAATGGTATATCACAAGTAACTAACCGATAAGTCGAGCGAGCTCCACCGTAAGCAATCCTTGCACCCTTGAGCACGATCATGTTCTCCATGCTTCGCTTGAACACTCGATCACCACCATTTTTTTTCCTCACTTTTTTCTTTCTTTTTCCAGATTTTTTAGAATAAAAAAATTAATAAAAAAACGAAAATAAATATAAAAAAAAAAATGATGGGTTGCCTCCCAACAAGCGCTTAATTTAACGTCTTTAGCTAGACGTCTTTCGGGCTCTCAATAAGGATCATTCCCGTTCAAACCAACATCCTCCTTGATCTTCTCATGGCGTCGGCTACCGTTCTTTGGCTCTTAAATTTTCCATCCACGAGCAAGTGTAAAAGTTCGGTATTCATCAGAGGCTCGAAACGTGATCTCACCAAGCTCGATGTCAATAAGTACTCGTCCGGTGGCTAGGAATGGTCTTCCTAAAATCAACGGTGTATCACTATTATCCTGCATGTCTACCACCACAAAATCCGCCAGAAACTTAATTCTATCGACCGTCAACCAAACATCCTCTACAATTCCATCGACCGTCAACCAAACATCCTCTCCCGGCACTACCAAGTCCCTGCGATCCCTTCTCGCGATCAACCAAGGACACTGTTCGCTAATTATTTTCGCTATCTGCAAGTGTACGACGTAGCTATAGGTAGTGGCGAGCAAGGTCGTATTCCACAGAGATTGTAGTTAAATTAATTAAGTATTAAAATAATGGCGATTAAATATTATTTAGACTAACGAATGAGATGATGATTTCAAACAATGAAATTAAACTAAGAACTAATTTACCTAAAACAATAAAAATAAATCAAGATATAAAAGATAGATTCTAGGTTATGCTTTCCTTGGAATTAATTTATGAAACGTTTATATTCATACAAACCTTATTTAATTTTACCAATTGAAGAGATAATCGCTAAATTGATTTCAACCTTTCTCTCGAACAAGCAAATCGTAGATATTAATTGTTATCTATTTCTTCTCGGTCTCAAGATGAACAACTAACTCCCATAAGTTCCTAGGATTTTCGTGCTCTCGCAAGGTCCTATCAATCTCTCGGTCTGTTTATTCTCTTATGTTATAAATTTCTCAATTCTAGCAATCAATTATCTCCTCTCGGTCTCAAATCGATTACAAATATGCATTCATAGCGGCCGTCTACTCACACAATAATAATAAGCACAAGAAATTTATAAACAAAAGATAACCGGAATGAAATAAATAAAAACTAAACCATAAATCAATCCGAGTACTAACAAATCCTAGAATCTAAAATAAATTTAGCCTAGAAACATGCTTTCAAAATAGATATAAAACATTGAGTTCGAAAGAGGAAAAGAAAAAGAAAGAAAAAGTTTATTCGACTCCGTCGATCCTTACTTCCCAGCATTCTCCCTCATCTTGCTCGTGTTTCTAGCCTCCAAAAGTTTCCAAAGATCTGAAAATTAAGTCCCAGACTCCTAAAAAACGTGCCCTAGTGTCATATATATAGTCGGGGTCGAGTCCTAGTCGAAATAGGTTAGAAAAAACCATAAAAATAGGGAAAACGCGCAAAATCCGTACATGTCGCGCCCAGGGTCACACGACTCATGTCACAAGCCACACGAGTCATGTGAAAATGTCGAGAGCTCACTTTACGACCCGTCGGAATGACACGAGTCGTGTCTCAAGGTCACACGACCCGTTCCCTCCCGCCGTAAAGTTCATCAAAGGCTACCCGTTCGTAAGCATTCCCAAAGCTTCCTTCACTCCAAGGTCTTTTCGAAGCGAAGCACTAGGAATGTTGTGTACCTGGGAGGCTAAAACAGCATTTTCGGCTCTGTTCTCGGTTCCTGTTGCGTTTCCGTTCTATCTAGTCGGTCAGGAGGACTTTCTGTCGTCTATATTAAGTCTAGAACGTCAGAGATGTAACTATCTACGTTTTTCGGCGGTCTCCGGCAGCACAACTGCAGCATGGCGGACAGTCTACTCGAAGGTCTTCTTTCGACTGAATTAACGGAGATGGAGGTCTGAGAAGCTGTTATGACGTATGGTGGTCGTTTTCCAGCGTCGAGGTGGTCCTTGTTGGTGGCGAGTTGCAGCAACTGTGGTGGATATGGTGATGACGTGCGTTCTGCACGTAAATTAGAGAAGAAGTTCATCCCTCTTAGCGAAATTACGATTGTGCCTTTCACTTAAAGCATGTGGGTTGTCATTATAAAATGAATTGGGCTGCTATGCATTTGGGTCTTCATGACTATTTTCTGCTACCCATTTAACTAGATTCTATTGCCCATTTAATTGGATCCGTCCCAAACATTGATTTGCACACCGTCATTGATCGACACTCAACCGTTTTCGACCTCAAAA
Source organism: Striga hermonthica (assembly GCA_902706635.1). Taxonomy (NCBI): domain Eukaryota; kingdom Viridiplantae; phylum Streptophyta; class Magnoliopsida; order Lamiales; family Orobanchaceae; genus Striga; species Striga hermonthica. The sequence continues at coordinate 263,140 of CACSLK010025470.1, forward strand.
ATTAATTCAACCCTATTTCCTGTCAAAATTCAAATAAAACACCTCATCATAGCTTAATAATATTAATTAGATACATAAGTAATTATATAATAATTAATGGGTCAAAATCATTTTCACCCCGTTATAAATCTATTCTTTCTTTTACACATTGCCCCATCAAATAACTTCTTCTACACTCCAAAACTCACGAAATGCTATGCGATATTACACTCGCATGTCCAAATGAACGAGCGCATATCCAACCGGACGCATAATTTATGACTATGTGAAAACATTTCGCATTTTTGTAATCGCATATCCACATCAAACGCATAATTTACAAATATGCGAACATCTTTTGCAGTTTTAAGAATCGCATATCAAAACTGAATGCAACATAATTTACGATGATTATGCGCCTTATTTCGCAGGGCTATATCGACCTTGCAAATTTATGACTGTGTGAAAAATTTTCGCATATAATACGCATTATTTGTTGAATTCGCATTTTCTAGAAATTGCATATCCAAGCAATCGCATAATTTACTAGTATGCAAAAAACTTTCGCTTATATCCGCCGGATAATTGACAATGATACGACATTTTTTCACTCGCATATTGGAGAATCGCATAACAAAATCGAATAAATCATAATTTAATTGACGATTACGCGCCATTTTTTCGCAGGGCCATATCGTCATGGCAATTTTACGACTAATCGGAATTTGATCGCATATCTGTCGCATAAGTTACGCACCTCATTAATTGACTGCTTTTTCACAAGTGATGATTTTGTCTGTGCATTTATCATGCAGGCAAAAAAATTGTGATCTCTAACAATTCAACGTCTGCACCATTCTTCTCTACTGCATTTTTCTGTTTCTTTCGTTTTAATTCCTTTTGTTTTCACTTATTTGAATGGCTAGCACCCGTGTTAGAGTATGCGTGAGCTATTGTAGTACATTTTTCGGGGGTTCATATCTTGGTGGAGTGACAGAGCTGATGAGAATAAATTACGGCAGACAAATGTATACTGAAGTAGTTTCTCGTGTTCAAGCATTATTGAAGGCCGATCCTTGTAATTTTGAGTACATATTGTGGGCAGTATTTGATGGAAGGGAACGAAAAGTGACGATGAAAATCAAATCCAGCGAGGATATCTTAGAGATGATTGAAGAACAAAAAACTCCCAACGTTTACTTGGAGTTGGAGAAGCGAGTAAATGTAGGGATTCCGGGGACAACGCAACAAAGCTTCACGCAAATGATGGCGTCCCAAGGTGTATTTCCGAGTTCTTTTGGTGTTGGTAGTTCTGCATTTTCCCACGAGGCCCCATATTCACATCAAGCAGG
>CACSLK010025470.1:349122-369800 GCA_902706635.1 Striga hermonthica
GTGCATAATAAGGTTTTTTTTAGAATTTAATTTTTTGAAAATTCTAAACAGTTTAGGCTAATGAACCTGCGACAATTAGTCGAAACAATTTCGCATACAAACCGCACAATACTCCTAGTATAATCGAAGAATTTTTTTAAACAAAAATTATTTTTTGTAAATTTTCTATTCTGCGACACACATAATTTGTAACACCCCGACTTTGTACAGAAATCAGAGTACGCGTTTTTCGCAAATTTTCTGAATAAAATTTTTATTTTGCGAAAACTGATTCGGAGTGCTACCGTGAAAAACTTGACTTTTCTGAAAACCGTTAAATTTTTAAATTGATAATAAAACGGTTATAATATATTAATCGACTAGCGTCGGATCAAAATCTGTTTAAAAGTACTGAAAGTTTTAGCGGAATAACAGCGTGGCCAAAACATATATACATATACACAAATATCCTGAACTGCCCGTCAGCTCACTCCTCGTCCCCGACCCTGCGACCTGAAAAAATGAAATACGTGGGGGCGTGAGCACTAAAACACTTGTGCTCCGCAGAAACTCATACTAATGTAAACATTGAAAATAATAACAATATCATGATCTTGGCATATATAACTGAACTGAAACTGAAACTGAAACTGATATCTGATACCGGTCTGATCTCGCGACATATGTCACGTAACTGATATCTGAACATCTGTCGGCACAAACTAATACCGGAATCTGCCGGCACAAACTAATACCGGACACCATGTGCACACTCTAGTGGGCAGATTAGGCCACCAGAACCCAGAATGGACCGGTGACCATTCCGAGCGGATACTGATAATACATACCTCAAACATGGTAGCGTAATTATAATCAATGTAGTACTTAGTCTGAGTCCCCACCTGAACTGCTGAAACTGAAGGTAGTGCTGATGCCTGATCAAACTGAAAATAATATAAACAATTACTACTGACTATGCTCAGACTGATAAATTAACTGATTAATTATGTTAAGATGCTCTTCTAGACTCAACATGATATCCGGACTTAATCGGTATAACTGGAACCGGTTAAGTACGAAACTGAACTGATATAATTTAACTGAACTGAACTGGACCTGGAATTTTAACTGAAAATGTTACTGAAATCAAGAACCGGGACTGAAACAATGAAATATGGGCTGAACCGGTACAACCGGTCTGAACCGGTCTGTCTAAACCACCGATCTGCTCGGATCGGTCGGTTGGCTGCTGACTCGGCCCACGGCCTACTGCGGCTTTGGGCACGGTTGCTGGCGGCTGGGCGCCAATGGACGCGCATGAAGGAACTCCGGTGCTACCAAACGCTATATGCGTTGGCACCAAGCGTCGTTGGACATTGCCGGGTGCTGCCGTGCACCGCGACAGGGACTTGGACACATGAACGCGCACATGGGCACTGGCTGGACATGACTGGCGCTACGCGGTCGCTACTGAGCGACACCCGCGATGGTGGCTACTCGAGCGGTCCACTGGGCGATGTCGGAGCTACTGACGCATGATATTGCTCGCTGGCGTGCGTGCCTGCACGCTGGCGTGCATGACCGAGTGTTGGCATGCGTACGTGCATCGCCGACAGTTACCTATTGTGGGTACTGACTTCACGCGGTGCTATACCGCGCATCACCTGTGCACCCGCACACCCGCCGGTACGCTGCGGCCGCTACGTGCGGACAGCGTGAGTACGACCGACCCTCGTCGGCCGTCCGGCGTCTTTCTCCGACAAACTTAACATCCAATAACATAACGGGACTTGACATGATCATAATTACTGAAATAACTTAAAATCATAAAAGTTGCACCATAAACTGAACATAGCCGTGGCGAGCGCACCGTGCGCCGCCGACGGCATTTGGGCCGTCTCCTGAGCGAACCTGATCTTTCTCGGCAATTAACCCATAACTGACCATGAAACAATATTTACTGAATAAATGGACATGAAATGTTCAAAGGTTTGATGCTTAACACAAACGTTAGCCATTCTCGGCCCGTGGTACGCGCTACATGCGCGACCACGCCCCTCGACCGAATTACCGCACAAACATGAACATACTCCGAGTAATACAATCTAACTGAACATGATATTGTATAAAAAGGCTGATTATATGACCACTACTCGAGAGATTTTAACTTAAAACATGACATGCTCGCTACCAACTATACGCATGCACAAACGGCTTAAGCCGTAACATGAACATGATCATAGCACAACCGGAGCTAACATAACTCAAGGTAAAACGAATTTACCTTCTTGAATCCTGGACTGATTGCTCTAATTGCTTGGAACAATCGAAGCCCTCGTGCGGTGCTAAGCTCTCGGCGTGCGGTGATGTGCGGTGCGCTAAGCTTCTTGTGGTACTCGGTAGCTTCTTAATTAACTCAACTCTCTCTCACTCTCTATGCTGAATATACTAAGTATATATACATGCTGAATACTTGCTCCAAGTAAAAGAACTCCTCCCAAAACTCCAACATATATAAATGGTCGTGTAGCAAATACTTGAGAAGGTGGAAAAGTTAATGGGACACTTGGCTTGATTATCTTGCTTGTTAGTGGCATAAACATGCTTAATCACCAACTAATGCATCCCAAATCGCCACCTCATGCTACTTAGACTTTAGAGAAAATCTCCCAAAAATTCCCACTAAGTCCCATGACATATATATACTACGGCATTTGGAAGGAAATTTGGGCAAAATGCCACGGCACTATCACTTAATACATGATTAAATTGCTAATTAAGCATAATTTATATGCTTAATTAATTACTAAACATGATACTTAATTACCAAAATTATTCCGAACGTAAACGGGACGTCGTAAATAATTTTCGGTAATCTCGACAGAAATTATTAATTCCCAAAATAATACTCGAACATATTATTATTCTCGGAACTAAAAACATGATTAACATGACGGGATATTGCTGACTGAATAATTAATTCCGAACTCATTAATTAAATAAACAAATCGGAATTAAATCTGGAAATTTATTCGGTTACTGAAATAATTAAACCGAAAAATTTATCGACTAATAGTCGGACTTGGAATATGACTAACTGATTGACCTGAACTTGAACATGAACATGATTATTTATTAACAAAGGCTAGCTTAAAACTAAAAGCTAGTATTTTCCTTTATTAATAAAGTACGGGGCGTTACATAATTGCAACAAACAAACGTCGCATAGTTCATTCGCAGGTCAACCGCAGGATATTCGCAGACCCCTTTTTGTATATAAGAGTATAAAACAATTATTATTAAACAATTATTAAAATATTTTGTGATAGAAATGGTCTGATAAATGTGATTCTTTATGCGACTGTCTCACGACGGATATGCGTTTATTCGCAGGTCTACCGCAGGGTATTAAACTGAGAAAGAGATACGAAAACTAAACCATTATATTTATTTATTTATTAAAAATGCATCAGAATTGCAAAAGTATGGCGCTTGTTACGCGAATATTAGTCGACTGCTGTTTTTTCGCATATTTTGTCGTATAGTTTATTATTTAAAACACAAAAAAAAAAAACAAAACGTCTCATATACGCTACTTTAATAGTTGCACCTCTCCAGGGAAGAAAACAAAAAAGAAAGAGGGGCGAAACATTTGGGATTCCCTCTTGCGACATTAATTCGCATAGTTACTGTTATAAATTTAAAGAAAAAAGAACAATAAATGATGAACGTGAACGACGCCATGGCCTTCTTTGAAGATAATGAAGATTTCACGAATCAAGCTTTTCAAGCGGCGGGTGCCCTAACTGCTATTGCGGCCGGCGACTCAACGGCTGTCGTAACGGGTATGGCGGGCGGCGACTTAGCGACTGAAGGCACGGGTCCGGAGGCCATCTCTTCTGGAGAGGTAACTTCCATTTGTTGCAGTTATTTAATTTAACTTATTTAATTTCATATGCTTTAATAGTTCAGAAATAGTTGTTTTTATTTGATAATGTATAGGTAATTTGATTTGAATAATTAACAACAACAACAACAACAATGCGATTTGTTTAGGACTCGTGGTCGTACAAGAGACCGAAACTGATCGGTGATTATGAAGGGCTGAAAATCAACGTTTATAGCCGGCAGTATATATGTTCTGATATCAAGAACGAGTTGGGCCTCGTTGAAGGGGCCTTGACTGCTTTCTAGCGCTCGGTCTTTGGTCCGTTCCTCCAGTTTGATGATAATGCTAATGTCTCTGCAAAGGCAATGCATGGGGTTCTTTCGCGCGAGGTGACTCGTGGCGGTCAGAACCCGAACAAGATGTGGTTCCGTATTGGTAACCATCTTACCTGATTCCCCGCCCATGAGTATGCTGTGGTGACCGGGCTTGCTTTTGGATCGTCTGTGTTTGACCCGAACTCAGCGCCTCCTCCTTCTCTATCGTCTATTTTCTATGAGAAATATTGTAATATCCCGTTATGTGTATTAATGTAATATCATGTTTAGTTCTGAAATAATTATTTTATTCAGCATTGTCGTTCGGAATTATTTATTCAAGTCAAGGAACGTTCGAATTAATTTTCAAATATCATGTTTATGTTCGGAATAATTTTCCAATAATTAGTTCATGTTTAATCACTCGATAAATATTTTATCGAGCTTAATTATAATTAATCACGAGCTAATCGCCATGTATTATCAAGAAGTCATGTTAATTATGCTAAACCTAACCCTAAACAAGGGTTAGTGCACGCTCAAGTGCAATTATGCACAACATTAGTAAGGTTATACTTAATTCATGCACAAGTGCGTTTAATATGCCTAATACACGCCTAAGCCAAGCTTAGTGCAACCAAATGACCGATTCACCAAGTTCACGTGCAAACTCATCATTAGTTTGGACATGTGGAAGATGGGGAGCTCTTAAGGGATGAGTTAGCACCATTTAAGCCACTTGGAGCCATGAAAACGCGGCACATGGCGCACGGCTATCGGCCGAATCTTTCATCCCAACGCCACCATGTTTTACCGTCTCTATAAATCAGCGTTTGGGGTAAAATAGGGCTGATTATCTAAGCCATACACTCAGCAAATATTAAGCTAGGTTAAGGAGGATTAAGCCTAAGCACACGCACACGGCAAAACAAACGCACGCACACGCACGGAAGGGAAGAATCACGCCCGTCCTTGTGAATTCAGTCGAACACTTGAGGAGGTAACGTCATCCTCAACATCTTTTCATGTTAATAAGATCATGTTAAGGTCGAATTATTCAGCTCATGTCAAGAAATGCATAAAAATGCTAAGTTATGTTTGGTTTAAGTCATGTTAGTCATGCCCGAGTTAAGTTGATTTTTATCCGGCAACTATCGAGTGTTTATTGTTCCTATAGCCATTATTAAGTATTTCATGTTAAGTAAAGTCATGGTTGCTGAGGTAAGTAGAGGTTTGGTCAAGAAATGGCCTAAGGAAGTGGGGTTGCACACGTAGCGCACGCCCACGGGCCGCCTTGTATCATATCATGTTATCTTTCATCGTGATTCTGGTTGTTCGAGCAATTCATGTTCCAGCAGTCTTTAAATAATGTATTATGATCAGTTAAGTCTTGGTGATCGAGGATATTTCATGTTTAGTCGAGGGTTTGGCTTACCGCCGAACACACGCGCGCGGTGCGCACGCCTCGACACACTTCGAGTGCATCGAACAAAGTTCATGAATTTTGAATAAAAATCAGTATATGTGATCATGTCACGTTATTATATGTTGAATTGATTGGGAGTTGTCGTAGAAAGTCGTCGGACGGCCTACGAGGGTCGGTTGTACTTGCGTTGTCCGCACGTCGCGGTCGCAGCGTACCGGCGGGAGTGTGTGTGGTGCGGGTGATGCGCGGTTCAGGTCGCCTATAGTCCATAACCGCAGCAAGCAGTAGTTAACGCGCTGTCATGCACGTCAGCGTGCAGCGTCGCACGTTAGTGGCCTCGGCAGCGGCCAACAGCCTGCCCGAGTAGCCAATGCCCGAGGGTCGCACGGTAGCGGCCGTGCGGTACCCAATCATGTCAGTCAGTGCTTGGGGGCGTACTCATGCGTTCAGCAGCACGTCGCGGTGTGCGGTAACACCCGATCGTGCCCAGTCGCGCGACAGCCAACGCACATAGCGTCCGGCAGCGCCAGTCAACCTCGTTCACCTCCAGTAGCGCCCAGTTGGGCCTAGTTCATGTTCAGCCGCGGCCATACGCCGCAGCACCGTGGCCCAGGGCCTCGGCAGGCCCTACAATCGCCATGCCACGTCCAGTCCCGGCCGCGGTCATGCCCGCAGCCTCGGCATACCGTGAGCCGAGTCAGCCGCCGACCGACCGACCACAGCAGACCGGTGGTCCGGCCAGACCGGTTTAGACCGACACGAACCAAATTTTAATATTTAAATTCTGGTTCATTTTTTAAGTCCTATTTTCAGTTAAATTCCGGGTCAGATTCAGTTCAGTAAATTCATATCAGTTCAGTTTTGACTTTAACCAGTTCCAGTTATACCGGTTAAGTCCAAATATCATGTTTAAGTCCAGTAGAGCATCTTAACATATTTAAAAGTTATTTTATCAGTCTGGGCATAGTATTTAGTAATTGTTTATATTATTTTTCAGTTTGATCAGGATACGATTATCAGCACTACCTTTTTCAGTCAGATAGATCAGGTGGGGACTCAGACTGGGTGTTACATTGATTATAATTATTCTACCATGTTTGAGATATGTATTATCAGTATCCGCTCGAATGGTCGCCGATCTATTCTGGGTTCTAGTGGCCTTAATCTGCCCACTAGAGTGTGCACATGGTGTCCGGCATTAGTATTTTGCTAGCAGATGTTCAGGTATCAGGCAGGTGATGATATTATCTCACCATCAGTATCAGATCATGATTATTCAGTACCGGTTTCAGTTCAGTTCAGTTATATATGCCATGATCATGTTATTGTAATTATTTTCACTGTTTACTTTAGTATGAGTTTCCATGGAGCACAGTAGACTTTAGTGCTCACGACCCACATTTATCATGTTTTTCAGGTCATGCAGTCGGACCGGAGGTGTGAGATGGCGAGTTGTTCAGGATTATGCTTATAAAGTTTAAAATATACGGGCATTATTCTTATAAAGTTTAAATTACGTTTTGTACAGTTTGAATTTAGCATAGCAGTGCTGTTGCTATCGCCCGTAGACTTATCTTCATGATCACAACACTGCTATTATATTTTGCCACTACAGTTTCCATTGACTTTTCACTGTCTATCAAACTTAGCCCGTTTTGACAGTCAGCAGACTGTGAGTCCGTTTTCTTAAAACCAGTCTGATTTGAAAGTAAGTCATGTATTATGGTAGCACTCCGAAACAGTATTTTGCAAACTAATCAGTATTTTGTTTAGAATTGTTTGCGAAAAATGCACTCTGATTTTCATGTCAAGGCGGGGTGTTACAAATATAAAGGCAAGCGGGTCACTATGCAGCAGTTGCGTGATGACTTCAAGGCGGGGCAGTTCTGTTATTCTCGGGATGTGATAGTGAGAGTGGCGAAGATGCTAATGCTCATGTACTTTATAATTCCTCATGACGACAAGAAGCTTCGGTATATTGATACATGCTGGTGGGCTTTGCTCGAGGACGACCAGATGTGGGAGAAATTCCCATGGGGGAGTTACTCGTTTCAGTACCTGCTCGACTACTTGAAGACGACCCAGTACAATAATATGAAATATCATATCTACGGATTTCACTGGGTGTTTCTAGTATGGTGCTACGAGGCAATTCCTGCATTAGGTCGTGCATGTGGAGAATGTACCTCGGTGAGACGTCCACCACGGCTGGTTCACTGGAAACTGAAGAAGGTCACACTTCCAAATACATTTTTTGACCAACAGGTATTATTTGATCTTAATCATTTTTTTTTTTATTATTATTATTTGAATGGTTAGCAAGTGATATCCGAAATTCTTTTTTAAGTCTTAACGATTTCTGATGATTTCTTTATTTTTATGTTCTATTTTTTTTTAAAATTTAGTTGGAGGTGATTGAGACACTGCCGCTGAATGAGGATGAGATAGGCGTGTTGGACCTCTCGAATTTGAATGTCTAGGGGCCTCGATTTTTGCGACGGGTTAACCCAGCCAGTCGCCGTATGCACCGGGAGGAGCCGAGGCCAACATATGGGTCGGCCTTTATTGAGGATATTCGCGCGTGCATACGGTCTGAAATGGCTAATGTTATAGCCAGAATATCCTCTATGGTGTCGGCAATCATTCTACGGGAGGTGCCGACTATTATTCGACAAGAATTGGCCAATCTGTCGCACCCCCATGTGGGATAGCCCCCTCCCCTGTCCGAGCCAGCCGTCAACTCAACGAGACAGCATTCTGCCAGCCCCTCCTCGACGAGACAACGTTCCACCTCCAACCTCCCATAAAAGCCAGCATTCCCACACCCACTCCCGTAAGAGACAGCGTTCCTCCACTCCCATCTCCGAGACAGCCGCCGCCAACCCCTCCATCTTCGAGACAGCCGCCAATCCCCCCATCGAGACAGTCGTCGATTCCCCCTCCACCTCCACCTCCCATGATAGCCAGCATTCCCCCACCCACTCACGTAAGAGACAACGTTCCTCCACTCCCATCTCTGAGACAGCCGCCGCCAACCCCTCCATCTTCGAGACAGCCGTCGTCAATCCACCCATCGAGACAGTCATTGATTCACCCTCCACGTCCACCTCCCATGATAGTCAGCATTCCCCCACCCCCTCCCGTAGGAGACAACGTTTCTCCACTCCCACCTCCGAGATAGCCGCCGCCAACCCCTCCATCTCCGAGACAGTCGTCCCCAATCCTCCCCTCGAGACACCCGTCGCTCGCACCTCCACCTCCGAGACACCCCTCCCTGAGACAGTCGTCGCTACCACCTCCAAGACACCCGTCGCTCCCACCTCCACCACGGAGACACCGGTGTTGCAGTCCACTTCTTCTCCGCAGTCCTCGTCTTTGGAGATTAAATTTGATCGATAAAGACGACCAGGACGTGCTGTTGTAAGTAGTCCATATCGAACCGAGGAGAACAGACGGTATGCCGAAAATAAGGGCGAGTTTGTACGGTTTCTCAAATCCACGAATAATGAAATGTAAGTACATCCAAAAGATCTTTTATTGTTTATATTTAATAAAAATAACTTTCTATTCTATTATTTAATAGGAGGAATGTCGGCATTCCGTATGTGGTGGACAATGGATGGTTTAAGGAATTGGTTAATCCGAATGAAATGATGCTTGAGGAGGTATGCATATGTTTGTCTTGTAATATCTTAACATATAAAAATGAATTGATGGATGATGTTTGGTTTGATTTTATAAAACAGCACGTGAATGCATACTTGGGGATTATGCAAAGCAATCCACTCTTTTCGGACTTGGAGCCACGGCAAGATATGTTGGGCACTTACACCATCGTGCCGACTACGTTTTTTGTGAGATTATTATAATCCTTTCTCTTTTCCTTGTAATTCCATTTTTATTAATAATTATATTAATAACATTATTATTTATTATTTTGTTGTATTTTATATAGATGATGCTGGATGAATTGGAGAAGGAGATGGATAAGGGGGGAGTGGACCTGGAATTGGAGGCCCTCGATCTTTGATTCGCATTGCGAGTGAGGGGGTCAGCTTTTGGGGGAATCCGTGTCCTTGGAGGGGATTCAATCTGTAAGTTTTCAATCATTCCGAATAAAATAATATTGCAATCTTTCCTAAAAAATTAGTGAATTTCTCACAACTCAATGCAACAGATTATTGGAGTAGTGGATTTGTCCGACCACTACGTGACTGTCATGATCTCTTTACTCAAGGGGACAATAAGTGTGTTTGACCCTCTACGGCATAAGTATGTAGAAAAGAAGAACGAGCACATTCGCGAAAATCGCGTCAAAGGACTCCAAAAAATCCAAAATCTAATTTCAGTGGTTGCGACGTATGCGGATGTAGAGAGAGTGAGGAAAAAGTTCGAATTGGAATTCATGGACCCCAAAAATACTATCTTGCAACATGATAGAATTAATTGTGGTGTATGAGCTGTGGAGATGGTACGAACATTGCTCACGAGGAATATGCGTTTTAAGAAGTCTAACAATCAGTTGGCTAAAGCAATGAGGCACAAAATTGCTCTACAAATTTTTCAGTTTAGTACAGAACCAGACACAATTACCGACCCAGTTCTTTAATGATTCATGTAATACATTTTTATTTATTTTTTTATTTTTTTGTTGCATTTTATTATAATTTTGTTGTTTGTTGTATGTATGTGGCATTTCTCATACCTGAAAGAAAAAAATTAAACTAAATTAAACAATGAAAGATGAAAGAAATAAAAAATAAACTTTCGAGTAGAAGTGCGAAGGTGGTATGCGAGCAATATGCGGCAATTCGCATACACCATCTCATAACTGAAATAACTGAAAGATGAAAGAAATAAAAATAAACTTTCGAATAGAAGTGCGAAGGTGGTATGCGAGCAATATGCGGCAATTCGCATACCCCATCGCATAACTGAAATAACTGAAAGATGAAAGAAATAAAAAATAAACTTTCGAGTAGAAGTGTGAAGGTGGTATGCGAGAAATATGCAGAAATTCGCATACCCCATCGCATAACTGAAATAACTGAAAGATGAAAGAAATAAAAAATAAACTTTCGAGTAGAAGTGCGAAGGTGGTATGCGAGAAATATGCGTAACTGAAAGATAAAAGAAACACGAAAAAACTTATTATGCACCAACTCTGCGAATAATATGCGACGTTGGTATGTCGCAGTTGTGTCGCGAATAATTTTTTCGATTAATAGTCGCAGATTCATTCGCCTAACAAGAATAATTATTTAATGGGCGACGGACCGCGATTGACCGAACCGTACATCAAATCTCCGCATATTCATCGTAGAACAGTCGCATACTTTAACTCATAATTTTCTCGCCCATACTCATACATGTCGCCTATTTATCGCATAGTTCATCGCATATGTCTTTGTACTTTTTGGGGTGAAAAACTTAGCTTTTTATTGGATGGTGTGAAAAACTAGTATGACTTCAGAACGGGGTGAAAATAACTATTTTCTCATAATTAATTACATAATAACTAATTATATATTAAACTACGATGAAACGGACACGAAAATCACTATAAGATGCACGTAAATATGACGCATGTCAGACACCAGCCCCTGTTCGTGCGTCCCGACCAGCAATCCTTCATCGTTGTTCCCCACTCGTCGCGAGACAAAGCCCGCGCTCGCGAGTCACGCGTAGCTGCCGATCCCGTGAACCGCACGCCCCAGCCCGTTCAGCCCTCTTCTGATCATTTTATGTACCCTTTGTTTGTACTATTTTTGTTGCATTTTTCCTTCTTGTTTTGTTCTTCGTTTTCCCTCATTTTAGGACTCTTTATTGGTTTTTATTTATTTTTATGATTTATTATGTGTTTTGATCTATTTTGGTTTTTCCTGTATTTTTTGTATATTTTTCCCGTTTTCTTCTTGTTTTGGTGTGCAGGTCTAAAACCCCATGAGGATTGGATTAAGCTCGGAACTCGACCATTCAAGAACAACTAACTAGATAAGTTAGTTGGCGACAAGTGAGAAAAAGCAAAATTCGATTTCGAGTTCGGATGAATCCAAACAGGGCCGAAATGTAAAGTTGAGCAAGTTACCGAACCTTTAAAGGTTGGAAATTCCACAAAATTTGTATTCTGGGCAAAAGTGTGGTTTGCAAGCATCAATGGATAGAGGGCTTCGTTAGCTACGCATAGGAAAAAACGGAACTCGATTCCGAGTCCAAACCAGCCCGAACGAGCAGAACCGTGATGACATGCAAGTTGCCGACACAGTAGTGGCGCTAGCTAAGTAGCGCCGAGGGCAATCTTTCCTCTATCAGCATAGTAGCGGCGCTAACCCCCTAGTAGCGGCGCTACTACCCCTTTTTCTGCCAACTTATGATTTTTAAGCTCATTTTTAGTGATCGTTGTTAGTTGTTACCCAATCTCTTTAATCTTCTTCAATGGCGTGAAAGACAACACAAAGTGACATTTTCAGCTATTAAAATCTTAAGCAAGAAGGGGGATCATTTGGCTATAAAAGGGGAGCATTTCTAAGTTTGAAAATCATCCCATTTCTCCCTCATTTTCACCTTGCATGGTTTGAACAAGGAGGGGTTCTTCCCCTTCTTTCCCTCTTTTTTTTTTTTCTTCTTTTATTTTCTTTTCTTCTTATTATATTTTTCTTCATTTTGTATTTTGGAAGAAGCTTGTATTTGGATTCAACACTTGGAGGTTGTTATGTAAGATTGTTTTCGCTTTGAATTAATTCATGCATAATGGTTAATTTAGGAGAAATGTTTTGTTGTGTTGAATTGGATATGAGTAGCTAATCCTCTAGCTAGGGGTATGGGATTATCATTTCGGTTTGATTTCGTTTATGTGCATGACGATAGCTCAATCCTAACGAGTTGTTTTAATTATGAATTGATAAAATCACACTTAATAGATTTTTATAACTTAAGAGTGACACTTAGGTTAATTTGTTGAAATAATCAAAGAGTGACACTTTGATTTGTGATTGAAGTTTGATTTGTTGAGTGAGAGTTTGTTAATTCTACAAATTGCGATATGTAGAACCGAAAGGGGAGGAGCCGTAGAAATAATCAATTTCAAAATCGAGAGGGGAGAAGTTGATAGAACTTGGTTCGTTTAGAGTAGAAATGTTCGGAGACGTATTGTCTATGTGTTAATTGTTTCGTTAATTTGCTTTTTTATGTTTATCCTCATATTACGAGAGTTAGTGAGGTTAAACCGCTAAATGAGTTAGTTTGTGTTTGGAAACACTTTTGAAATGGGCTTCTAGACTTAAAAGTCCATCTGAATGATTTTAGGGTGTTTGGTGATTTATATTGAATGCACTTTTGAAAAAAGTCACTTCCCAATAAGTCCATTTTGGACAAGTGGGAATTAGCTACTTCTCAAACCTATTTCACAATTACTTCCCAATATTATTATTTAAGTAACTAAAGCACTTATTTAAAATGAGATTCACCAAACATATTTGAAAATTGTGTAAGGACATTTGTAAATGTACTTAATGAAAAGCCCATTTTTCAGATGGACTTTTGTAGAACAAGTGCTCCCAAACAAAGCCTTAGTTAGTCGAACCACTTAACTGAGTTATTGATTGTCGTTAAATGTATATAGAACCGGAAGTGATTATTCCCGATTCCCTAGCTCATTTATCTTTTTATCGTTTATATTTTTAGTTAGATTATCGTCTTTTGTTATTTCTTAGTTGATAATTTTTCCAACCTATCTTGATTAGAGTGTTTAGGAGTTATTTTCTATTCTTGTGATTTCAACACCAATTCTAGATTCCGAACCGTTTTCCTCGAGAGATCGACCCGAGAAACGAATCATTTGATTAGGTGCTCGGTAAAATAAAAATAATTTGCTGCAACACCCTTTCCTTGAGAACGGTAACCAATGGCTGAAACCCCCTTTATTTTTATGTATATGTGTTGATATGTTGTTGCCTTGGTGTTGTTATGTGATTTGAAGTATATGTGTACATGAATAAATGTCGTTTTTCATTTGTTTTTTCGGTTTGATGTCGAAACTGAAGGACATGGGTATATTTCGTGGAAACCCTGGAGTTGTGAGTACTATGGTGTGTCCTTGGCATGTTAGTGAAAGCCTTGTGTCAATTGGATGATTAGACTATGAGTTATGAATCTTGAAATCATACATGCTGCTGGATTTTGCAAAAATCATGATAAATCAAGTTCTGGTTATTTTGATGTGAATTTTGATATGTTGGACCTATGTTGATGTAGTTTATGGTGTAAAAATTTCAAGTTAAAATTCGACATGTAGCAATGTGTTTTGATGATTTGAAGTACTGGTCAGATTCTTGCAAATTTCATGTAAAATCGAGTTTAAGGAGTTTTGAGTTGCATTTTTTGGAATGATGTTATTTTGCCTTCATGCTCATTGTGTCAAAATTTCACTTGAAAATTCAAAGGTTTACCTGGTGAACAAAGAATTTCACTCTATGGCTGTAATTTTGCAAAAATTATTTCTCCATGTTAAAATGAGTTTTAAGGGTCAATCTCTGGTGTACTTGTGTACTTTTGAGTGTATAATGTTGTGTACAAATTTCGTTGAAAATGCTCGAGTACATTTTAAAAAGATCCAGTAGATGTTTCTAGGCTGTTCTCCAGCACCCTGCTAGCACCAGGCCCAGGCCAGCATCCCCGGCAGCCCGACAGCTTTCAACCGAGCCTTGTTTTGGCTATTTTTCGACTTGTTTAACTTCCTATTGACCCGTCACTAGGTTTTACATGCTGTATGTGTTCTATAAGACTTGTAATTGGTTTATCGAGTCTAGACAGTTAAGACAAAAGGTCCCAAACTCCACTAGGAATTCCACGAATCACTTAGTCGATAATGTTTCGGCTAAGTGAATGTTGTTGAATGTGTTTCTATGTGTCGGATAGTTGTTTATAGGAATATCTTGATGAATGTAGGTTCGATGAGCTGAGCCCTCGACCTAAGTTCCTGCATTATGTGATTTGCTTCTTCAGAAACTAAGTGGATTATATTATAAGAATTTCTATGCCGTAAATTATCTACGTCTTGTTGGGTTGGTATGATCAATGTATGCATGAAAACCATGTAGCCTATCGATGTGAGTTGTTACGGCCGTCGGTACGGTTATCCACGTCGATGTAATACGGTGCCCTTGTGAGGCAGTCTCCTTAAGTCCTAATGATAGGTTTGTGTCCTTGTGAGGCATGAAAGTCCTAATGAAAGGTCGTACCCTTGTGAGGCATGTACTCCCGCCGTTAGGGTAATGAATCCCCTTTCTGCCGCTAATGAAAGATGTGTACACAAGAGTAATGTTAATGGTGTGTGAATAGGAGATGTGACAGGATTGATTGATTTATGTTCATGTTGCGACCATACCCTTCTTACATTATATATATTGTTTATGTGCATAGCGGTGAGCAAAGTGGTATGTGCTCACCCCCATGTCCCCCCTTTCAAGTTGAGTAGGTGGCGAGCATGATGAGGAGAGGACGAGTGGTTGGTCATATGTATATGTTATCTTGCTTCCGCATATAGTTCTATGAACATGTTGGTATGAATTTTATGAAATTGTTTATGTTGGTTTTTCAGACATGTTAAAATGCTTTCAAACTTGTGTTTTGAAAACGTTGGAATTTCTGGATTGTTTTGAAACCCTATGGTTTGGGTTCGTTTCTTATTAAAACATGTCGATTTGGATATTCATGATGGATGTGGTTACTTAAATATCATGTGATTTATTATTTCTGGGATAATGAAATCCATGTGAAAAACCGGGTAATGATTTCCCGTGGGATCAGACATGACTTGATCTATGTTTTAAAATGATGAGTAATGCCCATGTTAAATGTTGATTTCAAAAAATGAATTTCGAAAATGTTATCTTGATTTTTGAAAAATCCAGAATTTTTTAAAATAAAAGTGAGGCGTTACAGATATGATTATAAAAAAGTATCAAATATAAACAATACATCTTTTTTTTTTCGAAACGATAGGTTTTATAACTCAAAACAATTTGTACATGAGGGGGGACTGAATAGTCCAATAACAGAGGGACAACAAGTGCCCTAGAACCAAAATAACAAAACAACAGATAAGTTCATAATCCCCGACTAATACAAAGCTTAGAGCTCGGGGTTATGTTCATATCTGCACAAAAGAGCACAAAAGACATAGATCACTGGCAGAGCCCTAATCTAGTCAACTACAGTAAGAAATAAAACAGAAACTACCCTACCAACTAGAAAAGAAAAGGCAACAGAACACACAAAACTAACAACCAAAAGACACCTTGCTAAACTCCAACCAGTCTTCTAATGCAATGCTAATAACTGCCTTTTCTGGTCTCCTAATCCCTTGAAACACCCACAAATTTCTCGCTTTCCAAATCCACCATAATAGATAAGTTGTGAGCTGGATTCTGTCTTCATTTACAGTTGATTGAGGAATGGCACACAAAGCAGTCCACCAGTGAGAGAATTTATCAGTAAGGTGCTCCAAACCATCCCATTTGAGGGGTGCAAGCTTCCAGATCCTCACAGCTTGAGGGCAAGTAAAAAACAGATGGCGCATTGTCTCTGCTGCATCCCCACAGATTTTGCATCTGGTCTCCAAAGGCACTCCTTTTTTTGCAAGGTTGACATTAACTGGCAGAATGTTGTTTAAACACTTCCAGATGAACTGTTTAATTTTTCCTTTGATTTTCAGTTTCCACAATCTCTTCCTCATCCTTCTGATATCTGCATGCCCCTTACTAGACTCAGCAATATCTAGAAGCTTCCATTTTTCTCTCACCAGGTAATCATAAGAAGCTGCAACAGAATGTTTCCCATTTTTGCCACAATGCCAGACTAGCTTGTCATCCTCTTCTGGATTGAGATTGTTGATCTTCAGAATAGCAGCCTGCTCCTTCTCAGTGAAAAGCTCTTGTAAGATTTGTCTCTTCCAATTTCTTCCTGTAACATCAATAAGCTCACTGACCCAGCTTAACTCCATGTTGATTGGGGGTTTGCTCTGTGGTTTGAAGCCAGGTAGCCCAGGGATCCATGGGTGCTCAAAGATTTTGATTCTGGTCCCCTTTTTGACATCATATCTCAAACCTAGCTGAAATGAGTCCCTAACTTTAAGCCAGCTGTGCCATAGCCAAGAGCCATTTTGCTTCTGTTTGACTGAAAAGAAATTATCATTGGGGAAATATTTAGCCTTCAGACATTTGTTAACCAGTAGATTAGGTTGGGTCATGATTCTCCACAGTTGTTTTGTGATCAGAGCTTTGTTCATCAGTTGGATATCATGAAACCCAATTCCTCCTTGATCCTTAGGCAAAGTCATTAGGTTCCAGGCTTTCCAATGGATCACTTTTCCCTCTGAGTTCCTTGTGTTCCACCAAAAGGTAGCAAATAGAGTAGCAATCTTTGCACAAATAGTTTTGGGAATGAGAAAACAAGACATGGAGTAAACTGGTAAAGCATTCAAAACAGCTTTCAATGAGAACAATACATCTTTTGAAATACATATTTTGGTTCATATTTATCGTAAACCCCTAAATTTTTTTGCACAAAATACAAGTACAATTTATTTAAAAGATTTAGAATTCTCTTTTTATATGATACTAAAATTATAAATTTCAGAGATAACAACTAAAAAATCTCAATTGACATGGTAATCGATCCAACACTAAAAATATACTAAAAATAAGAAGAAGGTTACCATTTCATCATGGAATCATTCCGTGAGAGTATTTAGCCTATGGATATACATAAAAGTTAGTTATTGTAAATAATTAATGGCTAAAAACTCTCACGCAAGGTGATTCCGTGAAAGGATGGTAGCTTTTTCATAAAATATAACTAAGCATCGTTGTCTTTTTTTATTTTTTTTATTTTTTTTTTTTTTTTTTAAGGTTTCAAGAGATAAGCAGGAGTGTGGGGAGGGCAATATAAACTAAAGTTATCTGGTCTTGTTAAAATCTTTGTTAAGATGTGTACACACTTTGTATTATGTGTGATTTTCCAGGTTGTCGCTATAAAGTAATGTGAAATGAAGACAATTTTCCATTAGTGAGTGGTATTCATTTGGTCACCGGTCACTTCATGGTTCCTTAAACTATCTTCCCTTTTCTTCTTCATTATATATATATGAGTGTGCGTCTTCGTACACACACTATGCACAGTTTCCTTTGACAGTGACAAATGATGGGATTCTATTTTTTGGAGTTGCCAAATTTTCTTCATTATGTGTAAAGATATTTTAAGTTTAGGGAAATGATATCATGTAGTTAGTATAAAATATATGATGTTACGATTAAAACACCCGACGAGATGATTCCAAAACCGGACCGGAACATTTCTCTTAAATTTATATGTGATTGTACATGAATATCATAATATGATTGAACTGAAAGATCAGTATGTGGGTCCTACCATTTAGTTTCATAATTTTGTTCATCTTATGCTTCATTCAATGAATCACATATACATCATGTCCATAACTATTATTTAAAAAGCAAATGAGGCCGACATAAGCAAACCCGTATATGCCTTTCCAAATAAAAAAAAAAAATAAATAAAATAAAATAAAATTACCAGTAGATATGAATTTACCATTGAAAAACTTCTTGATAAGAACTCCCGCGTACCTTCTGAAATTGAATACTGCAGATAAGTTGAAGTGGAGTGCCCAACTACAATAATTTTAATTCAACCAGAACCTGGAGTTTTGAAGCCTCTGAACCATAAACTGGTCCAGAACTAATGCTTTATTAGCAAGAAGACTACAGAATATCAAAACAGGTCGTCCCTCACACACCCAAGGTCTTCTTACTACAGCGTAATTCCAACAAGTAACAACTTCCTAAATATATGTACATGCACATCACACACACACACACACAGAGAGAAAAAAAAAGGTGAAAACCCCTCATTCGGCCAGCCAATCGAGCGTGAAAGACTCTCGTGGAACCTGACAAAGCCCCGGACGGCCCTTCTCGACGTCCTTCCAAAGCCAACATACCTCCTCATCACAAACCACACGCCTCAGGCACGGCAAAAGCCCTACGCTAGCTGGCAAACTCCTAATCTGCACACACTCCCTCATATCTATCTTCTCCAGACTCCTGCACCCACCCACCTCCTCCGGCAAACAACTCAAGTTCACGCACTGAGACACATCCAAATACTTGAGCCAAACGAGGCTCCCCACTCCTGAAGGGAGCCTCTTCAGGTTCGGACACGCGGACAGCCTCAATATTTGCAATGAAACAAGTTTTCCCAAATCCAACAGCAATTCTTGCAGACTATCGCAATTCGTGACGCTCAAACTCCTGAGTGTCTTCATCTGACACACACTTGACGGGACTTCAATTAGGTTTATGCAATGGTCTAGTGTGAGTTCGGAAAGACGGGGGAAAAGGAGATGCAGGTCGGGGCCTGCACGGTTGACGCTTTTGCTGATGTCGCATAGGATAAGGGAGACTTTTGTTAGGTTCTCCAAGGGTGTGGTGGTGTCGGGTAGCAGAGGGAGTGATATTTTTTCAAACCAGATGCTCCTCAGATTAGTTAGGCTGCTGAAAACAGGGGTGTTGTGGAGGGTGGCATTGGAGGAGCTGTAGTTGATGAGGATTAGGGCACGAAGTTTGGGCATATTATGGAGGAAAGGAGGAAGGGTGTATTCGGGTGACGAGAAGTTCAGGACGAGGACTTCCGCTTTTGGGCAGTTCATCTGTGGCCAATCTTTTTCAGTCATTTCGCCTGTGTTAATAGCCAAATGTGAAGGAAATGTTGTTAGAACACTCGCGTATGTTCTTATTGCAGTTGAGCAGAATAACAATTATTTGGATCTCAGCTTGAATCGATCATTGCAAACTTGTCTAAGATTCTTCATTTGACATATGATATATTTTTTTTTTTTAATATAAAAATGAAATTAAGCTTAGACAGTCAAATTTGATCAAACTTATTCAGGAGCTCCAAAGAATTGTGTTTGGGTTTGAACAAATTTTGATAGCATTATGTTAGAGAAAACAAAATTATTATTTTCGAACCTTCATTCTTTGTAATTTTCATATTTTTTTGGTGTCAAGGTAAGTTGAAAGTTGATTAGTATTATACCCGTATGTAGCGAGATGACTCGAGCATTAAACGGCTCATCTACATTCCTCTCCCATTCTTTCGGGAGCCCTCCTTCTCTCCTTGGCATAAGCAATCTCCTTCGTAGGATTACACTACCAGCACTGCTCAGATGCATGGCGAGATCTCGCAACACATCATGCTGATAAACTGAAATCTCATAGTAACTGCTGTACTTATCTCCAGCTCTGTCCAAAATATTCACAATTATAAGTAAACACAGGTAATAATAATAATGATGATGATGATGATGATGATGATACTAATAATAATAATAATAATAATAATAATAATAATAATAATAATAATAATAATAATAATAATAATAATAATAATAACCTGAGTTGGAAAATATAAGGCAGCATTATTTAATTTTACCTACCTTGGATCTTTCACTAAAGTAATGAGATTCTTGTCCGAAAGCTGAACCAAGATGGCAAAGGCGTCATCTTCCTCTATATCATGCAGCTCGACCCACATATTGATAAGTATGTCCAGTGGGATTCGTTTATCTTCTGGGAAAGCACCCAGATCCAAGAAGCATTCTCTTTCCGTCTCAGAGAGATAGTCGATGCTCAATTTCATGCGTTCGAGTAACTGAACTTCATGGGACTCACTAACAAGTTGTCCTCGAGACAAACGATTTCTGGCGCTTGTCCAAAACATCTCTGGCTGGCCCTTTAGAGATGCTCCAATCACTTTTAAGGCCAATGGAAGTCTTTTGCATTCGTCCACTACCTGTTGAAATTTTAGAAATCATCAGAAAAAAAATAAAAAAAAAATGCCAAGAAATATGAACAGAATGTTTAATACAAAGAACAAGCGACTCTATCAACTTTTGAGTTTTATTTATTTTGTGTAATCTTATTTTTCAACAGTTGACTTTGAAAACCTTTCTGCCTCTATCTTAAGCATAATTCTTTTTTTTTTTTTTTTT
>CACSLK010025514.1:0-15276 GCA_902706635.1 Striga hermonthica
AAAAAAAAAAAAAATCTGAAAAAGTTGGAAAAAGCACGCAGGTCGCAGCCTTTTCTCTCTTCCTCATCTCTTCTTCCTCTCTTCTTTCTCTCATCTTCTTTCTCGCGTCCTCTGTTAAAAAAAAAATATCATCTTCCCAAAATTCACGTAAGTGAATCATCTGGAACAAAAATCATCTCCAACACATCAAGTGAATCCCTTTTTGAGCCTAAACCTAATTTTTTTTTATTATGTTAAATAAAAAGAAATCGAAATAGATTTTTATATTTTTGTTCCCAACATTATTGATTTGTGTTGCACTTTTTATATTTTTGTTCCCAACATATTGATTTGTGTTGCACCATTTTATTTTGTTGAAATAATATTTATTTAGAGTTAAAAAATCGTTTTTTTTTTTTTTTGTGCTTGAAAAGGAGGGGTCGTGTGTTAGAGTTCATTACTTTTGTTTTACAGTTTCTTGAGCCGTTTATTTGGAGTTTTATGAGTTGAAGAATCGCTTATTGAAGAATAAACAATTTATGTGAACAAAAAACGGTTTCTTGAACAAGAAAGGACAAGAAACATTTTCTTCCGGTTCAACACGCAGTTTCTTGAGCAAGAAACCTGTTTGATGCTCAAGAAACATGTTTCTTGAACAAGAAACCAGTTTCTTGACAAGAAACCCGTTTCTTGAGCATCAAACATGTATCTTGAACAAGAAACCAGTTTCTTGAGCATCAAACGATTTCTTGAACAAGATGTAACATATTTTTTGCTCAATTAACTTTGCTCGTAAGAAACTGTTTATGAATTTTTTATTAAGATTTTTTTTATTTATTTAATTTTTTCAGATGGACGTTGGTAAAGTGCGAATTGTTCACAGTGGTTTTTGGGATGGGAATGTATACAAAAATGGAGAGACAGAAATGAATTTTTTATGTCTTAGGACGTCATCATACGAAGCTTTCATGAATAGGGTTCATGACATTGTTCGTGGAGATAGAAACATGTGCGACTATCGATTTCACTTTTTAGTGGCTGGTGATAATAGAGAGGTGGAGAAATGACGTATCTCTTGTGAATCAGATATGCGAAATGTGTCTGCCATGTTCACAATACCTACCATCTATGTCACATTACAGCCGAAACATAGTCCAAGTCCGTATACTCAGGCGAGTGTACCAATGTACCCTTTGTATGGCTATCCAGTGGGTTTATGAATTTATTTGCCGCTCAGGGCCCACCTCTCTATCCATATGGTGCTGTGTATCCACCTATAATGAGTCAACCATCAACATCTAATCCGGCGAACAATGACAACATGGTGCCTGACACCTCTAAAAGGGTAGAATCAAATCAACCCAGTGCCTCACGACATTCTCCCGAACATGTCGATTGGGGTGTGGATAGCGGGTTCAATGGGTATTCAACTGGGAATGATGAAGGTGATGGTGAAGGTCATGATGATGAAGTTGATGATGAATTTGATGATGGGGGTGATGATGAAGTTGATGATGAAGGTGATGATGAAGGTGATGATGAAGTTGATGATGAAGGTGATGATAACGAGCAATTTTGTGATCCTTACAATAATGAGACGAACATGGACGATAATCCTTGCAATGATGATCTCCTAAATGAGATGGATGATAACATTGATGATCCGGACTTCATTATTGAAGAAGATGAAGATATCGACGACAATGTTGTGTCCCCCTCAAACATGATGGGTGGTTTCAATGAGCATATTCTACGCAACAAGAAGAATATAGCGATCCACAATGTTCCTCGGCTTGACCTTTCTGGAGGGGTTTCTATTGAAGAGGACGATTTGAATGAAATCGCTACTCGTTCGAGTAGCGGTTGGAGGATTCCCGAAGCCAATTTTCACAATGTTGATGTTCATCCTTCGTCTGAAGAGCCGTCAATGATAGACCGTGAATTAGCCAAAGGCGTTGTCATTGAAAGTAAGGAAGACTTGTTGGTAAAAGTGGGTTTATACCATTTGAAGCATAAAGTGGAGTTCCGAACACCGAGATCTTCAAATTCTAGGTTAAAGGTTGTGTGCAAGCATAAAAATTGCCCATTCTTGCTTTCTGCGAATGCACTGACTAGAGGTAGTTGGAAAATTTCAAAATTTATCCGTCCACATACATGCTCAGTTAACCTAAATCATTCAGCCCCTCGACAATTGCCTGCAAAGATCATTGGAGCATTATTTGCGCCGAAGTTGTTGACAGAGGGCTGAGTATTAAAGCCTGCAGAGATTATGGGTGACATGGAGCGTGATCATGGCATTAAGCTAAAATTGATACAACTCTGAGGTCTCAAAACGCCGCCTACAACTTTATTTATGGAGATCACAAGAAATCCTGGGAACTTTTGCCGGCGTATTTTCATATGTCGATGAAGGAAAATCCTGGAACATCGGCATACATTGAGACCGATAAAGATGATGTGTTTGAGTATGCTTTCATTTCTTTTCATGCGTCTGCAGGCTTCTTCAGTTATTGTCGGCCCGTTATTGTGATTGACGGTACGCATTTGAAGGGTAAGTATAAGGCATCTTATTTGTAGCAACTACAAAGGACGGAAATGAACAAATTTTTCCTTTGGCATTTGGTATCGGCGATAATGAATGTCATAGTGCGTGGATGTGGTTTATCCAAATGCTTCGCTCCACTTTCGGATGTCCGGAAAATTTAGTAATTGTTTCTGATTGCCACCCGAGCATAAAGTCTGCTATGGAGGTTGTCTACCCTGAAGCCGTACATGCCATATGTTCCTACCACCTTCGAAAAAATATTCGAAGTCACGGGTCTAAAGCTGTTGGTTTATATATGAAAGCTTCATACACTTATTCTCCCGTTGTGTACGAGAAGTCGATGGCCATGCTTGCGGCAAAATATCCTAACACAAAAAAAGTTGTGATTGATAAAGCCATTCCAACAAGGTGGGCACGAAGTCAATGTCCTGTGAGACGATATAGTTTCATGACGTCAAATGCTTGTGAGGTGCATAACAATAGGTTGCGTTGGGCAAGAAAATTGCATTTTGCTCATTATTTGAATGTATTCGAAACATTATACAAGAGTGGTTTCACAAAAGACGTGTCGAGACAGAAAAGACTGAGTGTGAAGTTCCTCCATCAATATCTAAGCGTTTAATGGATTATAAAACTGCAGCAGACCAAATGAAAGCTTCAAATATCAATCACTACATTTACCACGTGAAGGACGGGGTCAAGAATTTTGTTGTCAATTTGAACGATCGGACATGCACTTGTTATCTCTTTCAGGTGGATTTATTGCCCTGTTCACATGCGATTAAGGCTATCGGGTAATTTTTTCATTCTTTTTTTTTTATTTATTAAAGGCCTCAATCAACGTTTACATACATATTGTTATCTTACACATAAGAAATTGTTATATTGTGTTCCTTTATTTTGTTTTCTATGCATGTACCATTTTTAGGAAGGCAAACGAATCAGTGTATGGATATGTGCACGACTACTACAAGACCACAACATGGCGCAAACTTTACGAGCCCATAATCATGCCAATTGCGCATCTAAGTACTTGAGACTTAACTACAGCACCTAGTTTGATGGTTTGTCAAATGCCCTATTAATCCCAAGCAAGCCGGAAGACTGAGGTCAAACCGCATACCTTCTACTGGCCTTTCTTCGAGCTCTCGTAGTAAATTATTTTGTACACGATGCCACGAAAGTGGGCATTACTCTACAACTTGTGTTGCCTTAGTCCAAAATGTTGAGCAACCAATTCAATCTGGACGTCCTGCTACCAAAGTTCGTTTGTGTGGTAAATGTAAGCAACCTGGCCACCGTAGGAACAAGTGTCCTCAAAACATTACCTAGTTTATATGCTTTTTTTTTTCATTTATATGTTGTTTTTTATGGATCGTAAATGAATGTTTTGTTTGTGGGAATACATAATTGGGTTGTAATTTGTATGATTGATTTGTGTGTGGTTAATGTAATAACTTTGTGGGACATATTGATGTGTGTAGTTTTGTTATGTTTGTTGTAGTTATTTTTAAGATGATTGAAAATTGAAGTGAAGTGTGTGAAGTCCCTAAAATTTTGAATGAAAAAAATAAAGAAAAAAAATAAGCGGTCACGGTCGTGGGGCTTTCGTTAGCCGCGGCCGCGGCGAGTAATTTTTGGGTCCCAAATTTCAAGTTCAACGGAAAAAATATCACGGCCTCGAATGTGTCCCGCGGCCGCAGAGGGTGGTCGCGGCCGCGGAGAATTCCTTGGTCGTGGCCACGGCGATGAATAGGTACCTTCACAGATTTTAGGGGATTGCTCAAGAAACTGGTTTCTTGTCAAAAAACCAGTTTCTTGGCAAGAAACCTGTTTCATGGCAAGAAACTTGTTTTTCGCTCAAGAAACCAGTTTCTTGGCAAGAAACAGGTTTTTTCGCTCAAGAAACCTGGCTTTTTCTCAAGAAACCAGTTTCTTGAGCAAAAACATGTTTTTTGAAATGAATGAAAATTGAAGTGAAGTGTGTGAAGTCCCAAAAAAATTTAGATGACATGTCATAGGCCGTGTCTTGCTCAAGATACCCGTTTCTTGTGAAGAAACCCGTTACTTGTCAAGAAACTTGTTTCTTGGCAAGAAACCAGTTTTTCGCTCAAGAAACCAGTTTCTTGGCAAGAAACCTGTTTCTTGGCAAGAAACCAGTTTCTTGGCAAGAAACTTGTTTCTTAAGAAACTGGTTTCTTGCCAAGAAACATGGCGCAAATTTCGAAACCTGTTACGACAATCCCCTAACCCTAGATAGAGGATTTAGTTACTCATAGCGATCTCAACACAAACATTCATATTAAAGAAAGCCATGACATTCATTAATAAAACGAAAAAAGAAGCTTACGATTAATACGAAGGTTCAAAGTCAAAATCCGAGTGCAAAACGAATCCGAAAATAACAATCCGAAAAATATGTTCTCGAGTTCAAAAGTGCGAACAACATTCATAACCTAGGATAGAACATAATGAAAATGTGCGAACAACATTCAAAGCACAGTGAAAAGTCACTGTTCATCCGAAGGTGGTGGTGGCGGAGGGGGGAAAGGCTGACTGGGTCCCGAGGTCCAACGGGTGTCCCACTGGGTGAACCTCTGATCCAAGATGCCCATCCGAGCATCCTGTTGTTCCTGCCGCTTGCGAATAGACCGGAGACCATCATTAAAGCTGTCAAAGTGCGTGCCCATCTGAGTCTAGTGAGTCTGTTGCTGGGTCTCCCAATGGTCCCAATGAGTCTCTGTTTGGTCTCCCAGCTGGCCCACTGAGTGTTCTGTCGGCTCTCGAGTCCAGCCAATCTATTGTCTTGGGCATCAAAGCGGTCGTGGATAGAGCGGATGTCGGACGTGTACTGAGTCCGAAAAGTGGACCACCATGCCGGTGGCTGTTGAGGAGGAATCTCGGGCTGTGGGGTCGAGGGTGTGCATATGGGTGGAGGTGGGAAGAATAGGAATCGTCGACGTTCATTTGCTCATGCTCGTCTCCGTCCGTCGACTGCCGAGACGAGCCTGGCTGATTGGAATTGGGCGCACTCTGCCGGAGCTTTTTGAAATAGGTCTCGTAAGCCTGACGTTTTGTATACTCCTGAGCTGTGGTGCAGTTCTTGATGAGGTCAGCCTGCTTGAGCTTATTAAAATTAATACATCGCATCTGAGTCTTGTCTGGTCCCCACGTATCGTCGTGCAATGTGTAGGCCATATGATCGATATCGAAATGTTTGGCGAGTGCGGTAACAAAATGACCAAGTGCCGGTGCTCCACGCTGATTGAGTGTAATCTCTTCTAAGGTGTTCTACAGAAATGTCATGGAGCACACTCGCACACCCGCCCTCATCGCCCATAGGAGAAATAGCTCGACCTCACTGACTTTGTTTGCTTCTTTTTTCCCAGAAATGTTATAACAGATAAACCTGTGCACAACGGCAGTGGCCAAGTCCTAAATAAGGCCGTTGGACATGCCAGCGGAATCCCAAGTCGTATGCGGGGAAAGCTCGGCCCAACTCCTCTTAGCATCGAACTCGATGGCCTTGCTTCGCGTCCCAGCTATCGTGAACCCGCAAACATTCTTCATCACGGCATTGTCCACTGTCAAGTCCTTCCCCTTAAGCCGACAAGTGAAGTATTCTTTCCCGTCGGCGAGAACAAATGAGCTATAGAACTCAAGCATGAGGCTTGGATACGATTTCTCCTCGATCTTGGCGTACTCGGTAAGGTTGAGGACCTTAAGGTACATCATCACATCCTCAAGAATACCTAAGTCGTTCAGGAGGTCCCAATCCACTTTTTTAGGCCTTACCACCTCTTTTTGCGAGAGGCGGGCATAAATTTCACCCTCCTTTCTCGAATAAATTAGGAAGAGAGCACCGTATTGGTCCGACAAATTATCCCGTTGACCTTCCGGAAGGGCGTCACGGGACGAGGATGATGTCGCTTTTCGCTTCTTGGCCGCCTCTTGGGTGGTTTTCTTCTTAGCGGGACATATTGGAGTCTTGCCCATGTGAAAAGTCTCTCGGGCAATTTATCGAACACTTAGCACGCAAAGGTTTGAAGTTGGATCTTTTGTAACAATGAACAATGGTGGACTCAATATGATCCTTTTCAAACTTAAGTCAACATCAACAAGCCCAAACAATATACTTTCACAAAGCAAAATCAAAAATCTCGGTTACCGGAAGAAAGAATCCCGAAGACGCGGTGAAGGAGGGCTCGATGATGATGGAGCGTGTTGCGACCGAATTTGATGATGTTGATGGCTGGAGGGGACGAATGCCGGCGAGCCTTGCTGGTGGGAGACTACTCCGGTAATGATCTCAGACGGAGCAGACGTTGGCTAGGGTTCCCGAGTGGTAGTTCCAAATTCTCTGTAAACTCGCTAGGGAGGATCCTGGGATGAAGAAATTTCGATTGCAAAGATGAATACTCGATACTTTGCAATGATTTTGAGAAGTTTTGATGAATTTGATGTTTGAGCGGAAGCAAGAAAAGTTGTCGGCGTGTGTTGGGGTTTTGAGTAGAAAGTTAATGGGTGGTAATGGCCAGAAATCTGCACAAAGAGACATTAAAGTTGAGACCTCCGCGTCCCGCGACTTTGTGAGGGTCGCGACTAGAATGTTCGCCGCGACCGCGACGTTACTCCGCGGCCGCGAGTTTTTGAGGCAGGAACTTGCATTTGGGACCAAAACATTAACTCGCCGCGACCGCGGCGAATAAACGCTCCGCGGCCGCGATCCAGATCCGCAGCCACGACATTACTCCGCGGCCGCGAAGTATTGAAACAGGAGTCTGATATCTGGGACCCAAAAATAACTCGTCGCAGCCACGACTAAGGAAAGCCCCGCGGCCCGCGGCGAAGATTTTTTTTTTTGTTTTAAATAGTTCAACCAACAAATTGCATCACACCAATTGTAATAGTTTTTCTCAGATTTTATGATTGTTTACAATCAAATAATTATTTAGGAGTAATTTCCTTAGTACGTTCACATTTTCTTAGTACGGTTTAGGGAGCATCTAGACCGGACATTCACCTTGTTAAATGAGCTTTTTCCTTCTCAATGTTCAACAAAATCAACAACAAACTCAATATTCAAGAAATTCAACAACATGAAGTAGTCTACCAAATTCCCAACATAATGCAAATTACACACAAAAACAACAACAATATTCAATGATCACAGTGTAGACATAAACCCACAAACAACATAAATACAAAAATCCAACAAAGTTTTCGTTTGATCCCACAAGCTTTCTGTTTGCAAAAATAGCTAAAGCCATCTTCTTTCTGTAATCTGCAATATCTTTTGTAGTCGGTTTGTTCGGAAAGACGTCCCCAAGCATGCGCTCTACGTACATGCATGCTAACGGACCACAACTGAAGGTATCATCCTGGACTAATTGCTCATCTGCGGGCATAATCTTAACTGTGAAAGGGTAAGTAATAGGTTTTGCCCTCAATTTCTGAAAATAGCCCGACTGTTGGAGTAAAGGTGGCAGCAAGTGGGTAAGTGGGGCCAATGTCTGCGCTCGACTTTGCAAGGAGTCCTCAGGACTGTGGGTTAAGGAGTCGTAGACATTGATCTCCCACTTTTTAAGTCCACACGGCATACCACCTAGTGGTCCCCCACGTTACATACCAAGACGACTTGCCAAATTCCATCCATTCATTATCAATTAAAAATTTTGGCAGAGGTTGGATAAATTGCCAGAAACAACTATTTCATAATAAAAGCATCACTAATAAATCCAACTACTTACCTCATAAACCTGAAGCCAAGGTTTACCCCAACTAATAGCTGTACCACGCACATATTTAATGATGGACTCAGGTGCCTTCCAATCGGTGTAGACACATGTAAGCTTACCCCACTCTAGCTCGAACAAACTCTGATAAAAATATTTTACCATTAGTAAAACATTGTCAATTTAAAATGTCGATATTATTCTATATTGATGATAACAATACTTACAAATAGAGTTGCGACTTGGATCTTAATCGCTGAACAAGGACCTGTTGCTTTTACTTTCACTTTGTCATACAATCTTCGGGCAATTACCTCAAGATATGGATTAATGTGCTACAACATTAAAGTAGGGGATCTTACTAATATCAAAATAATATGGTTGAAAACGAGCATTAAAATCCACATAAAAGAATAGTACTTACAATATGACCAAGTTTTTTTCGAAATCCCTCAATATAATTGAAATAATCTCTTCCATGCAAACACTTAGGCGTCTGCTCAACGTCGATTCTAAATAAGTAATAAACCATAGTTATTAATGATAAAAAAACTCTATTTTACAAAATGCAAAGATAATAAATCAACACTTACAGCGTAACATCTTTACCCTTCATCCATTTTTTGTAGGCGCGAGTCCATATTTCCTCTTCATCCTTCTGCAAGTAGTTCACAAAGGGTGAACTTACTTTTTTGCCCAAGAACCTCGTACGTCGTTGTTTTCGTGGCTCACTATCCTCATCATCCTTCTCATCAATCGCCTAGGAGTTTTTTGAAGCAAAAGTATTAGTTGTAGGAGATTCTGGACAAATCCACAAATGTACAAACTTGCAACAAAAATTAGTTGTTGTACTCACCGCCTGCTCCACATCCTCACGAGAAATTTCGACAATGTCAGGAGACTTCTTCTCCTCATCATCCTTCTCATCAATTGTCTGGGAGTTTTTGTAACCAAATATATCAGTTTTAGGAGATTCTAGACAAATCCACAAATGTACAAACTTGCAACAAAAATTAGTTGTTGTACTCACCGCCTGCTCCACAGCCTCATGAGCAATCTCGACAATGTTAAGAGACTTCTTCTCCTCATCCTTCTCATCAATTGTCTGGGAGTTTTTGGCAACAAAAAATAGTCGTTTACGACTAAGAGTTTTTAGAACAAAAAATATTAATTCCAGAAGAAACAAAAAATGTTCGTTTACCTCATTCTCAACCACCTGCTCCAAATCCTGAGGGGACTTCTTCTCGGACCTCTCCTCATGAATCGACTACGAGTTTTTAGAATAAAAAATATTAATTCCAGAAGAAACAAATTGTTATTCAAGAAAAAAATGTACAATAGTCAAATGCAATTTTAAATAGTTTACCTCATTGGCAAACACCTCATGCTCGTTCTCATCCTCTTCTTTCTTAGCCTCCTTCTCCTTCTCTTCTTCCTCCTCCTCATCCTTCTTTTCCTCTTCCTCCTTCTCTTCTTTCTCCTCCTCTTCTTTATTTGCCTCGTTCTCCTTCTCTTGTTCCTCATCCTCATCGTTCTTTTCCTCTTCCTTCCCTTCTTCATCTTCCTTCTCTTCTCTCTCATACTCGTTATCAACCACCTAAGAGTTTTTCGAAACCAAAAATATTAGTTTAAATAGAAACAAATTTCATTTTTTGGTAAAATTCATAAATATGCAAATGTCAAAAAACTTACCCCATGACCAAAAGTTGGTATCGCTGGATTGAGAGGACCGCTTGATTCTCCTCGAGTGGAGAAGGCCGCCTGAGAGGACTGCTTGACATCATTTTACAAAGAATGAAAAATTTTTAAATTACGAAAAATGTAAAAAATGCCACGTGAAATGCAAAAGTTAAGAAGTTACCCCATGACCAAAATTTGGAGCGGATGGACTCTCAGCTCCTCTAGTTTTATCCCCAGCTCTCGAAATAACATAATTATCCAATCTTCTAAAAACCTCATGAAATGTCCGATCAATGGCAATGGGGACGACCGGACGTAAAGTTTGTTCAACTATCGAAGGAATCAACTCTTTCATGCAATTTGAAACGCCTTCCTCCACCCATTGCTTGATTAGGTCTTTGTCCATTCCAACTGGCTCCTTCTGAGGCTCCCTCGGCTCATTTTGAGGCTCTCTCGGCTCTCTCTCCGTCTCTTCTTCAGCTTCATCACTTGTTTCTACAGCCAGCTTCTTCGAATGTCTGTTCTTCGGCTGTCCAAGCTTCCTTTTTTTGGTGGCAAGTGTATGACGTGAAGACGAGGAGGCATCACCTAGCAGCTCGCAACAACTCTTCCACGAGTCGTGGTGGATATATTGCAACCCCAATGATAAGTCCAATTCAGCATTAGCCATATACAGCGCATTCCTCTCGGCATCAGTCAAACACATTGGTATGCATTGAATCTATTAAGAAAATGCCAAAAAAAAAAAAATTGACAGAAAGAAGAATAAGAATAAGAATAATTTCATAACAAGAATTATATAGCAATTTTAATGTAGAACATATATATTTACCTCGGGTTTATCAATGTCAGACAACTGAACAAAATTTTTCTTCGGGCAAATCCACCGAGTGCCTCTCGGTAGGCCATTTCCGCTGCATACCATTCCACCTCCTCGTACAAACTCGGGCATCATCTCACAAGCCCATATCTATTTAGAAAAAAAAAAAATAGTAAATGGTCTTTTTAAACTAAATAACAAAAAATAATGATACAATTATAAAATTGTATATGTACCTGAAAAGGCATTAAAAACCCATGGATGTTCAACTGAACATCGCACCCCTCATCTGGTGCACTTATACCATCGAGACAATGGTATAAACGCTGAAAGCTAAATGTGCCCCATGGAAATTTCCCAAACATGTCTGAATTTTCAACTAACGTCCAAAGCCAAAGTGGCACAGCGAACCTCGGGTCGGGTGCAAATAAGAAAAAGTGAACAATTAAGATCATGGCAGCCTTCAGCGCGTCATCGGGATTATTCTAAAAATGACCGTTCGTGAAATTCCTCAACAAATCACCTCATATCACACTCTTTCCATCATAGTGGCGTCGATATATTCCATCAATGGCCGGTAAACTCTCATTATCCTCGGGGATAAATTCCGACCCACCAAACATCAAGCCACTGATTTGGCAAAATTCGACTTTCCCGAATTTATAATTATTACCTCTAATTCGAAACCAACGCTCCTTCTCTCAAGCGTCACACAGAAAAACCTCTCGACCCAATAAGGCAAGTAGTAGTCTCCCACTGTAGTATGCTTGCCCATCAAACCTCAAGAAATGTCCAAAACAAGATTCTTCAAATTCCCGAAGACGGCCACAAGCACCTAATTGATTCTTAATATAGCCTATTACTTTAGGCTTTGTCTGACAATTGATTTTGCCGCTCCAAGTGCAAGCTTTACCCCATCTCCAACTCCAACAATCCCCCTAACAATCATGAAACAATCAATATTATTTTTATTTTTTTAAAAACACAAGAAACACGGTTTCTTGCAATGAAACTGGTTTATTGCCAAGAAACTGGTTTCTTGCCAAGGAACTGGTTTCTTGCCAAGAAACTGGTTTCTTGACAAGAAACTGGTTTTGTGAGTTTATAATGAGTTTTATGTTGTTTACTCAAGAAAGAATATTTAACTTCCGTTTTCTTCAGCAAGA
Source organism: Striga hermonthica (assembly GCA_902706635.1). NCBI lineage: Eukaryota > Viridiplantae > Streptophyta > Magnoliopsida > Lamiales > Orobanchaceae > Striga > Striga hermonthica. The sequence continues at coordinate 11,926 of CACSLK010025514.1, forward strand.
AACTGGTTTCTTGCCAAGAAACTGGTTTCTTGCCAAGAAACTAGTTTCTTGACAAGAAACTGATTTCGTGAGTTTATAATGAGTTTTACTCAAGAAAGAATATTTAACTTCCGTTTCCTTCAACAAGAAACTGGTTTCTTGCCAAGAAACAGGTTTCTTGACAAGAAACCAGTTTCTGGCAGGAAGTTAAATACTCTTTCTTGAGTAAACAACAAAAACTCATTAGTTTCTTGAACCAAAAAACTGAAGTTTTTCCACGTAAACTACAAAACTTATTATTGAGCAAAAAAACATCATACCTCGTTAGCGGTTGTCATCTCGTCGTGTTCCAAGAATAGCGCCTCAAAGAGGTAAGAGGTTTGTACGAAGATCTGTATTCAAGTTAAGAAAATGAAGAAATGCATCAATTTACATTTAAATATGACTACTTCACGATATATCAAATTAGTAGCAAAAGCCCAATTAACTCAAAACTAAAGACATAAATAGGGTGGCATACAACTGTATTTTCAGTGTCTCCAAGTATTACAAGAAATTCTTCAAAGATGACAACCGGATGGGGGGCCTCTGCCGTGACAACTTACACAACAGTGCCTGTTGTGTTTAACAAGGGCCGTTGGATTGACTAATTAGATATCCAATGGACTTAATTTATCACTTCTCTCCGTTTAGAATTTCAAAAGGCTTTTCCCCATTAAATTCCAATTTGCAGAAAAAATAAGACCATTTAATTTATCACATAAAAATTAAAATAGAACCAATATACAATGCAGCAGTCATTATTAATAGAAAAATTTGGGTTGGACTAATTTCAGCTTTAAGAATATATTATTTGGATTTTGTTCATAAGGTGGAAATGATTGAAAAAGAAGTCTTCACAAATTTTGTGGAGGTGAAAATGTATATGATAGAATCTTAGCATAATTTACAAGATCAATATCTATATGAAAAATCTATCCAGATACTTGAGGAAAAAAAATGGGTGCTTCAAAGAGATGGGGAGGAGAGTTGCAGAGATGAATGAAAGAGATGGACTAATCTTCTTCTATATAATTGTATATATTTTTCTTCTTTTTATTTTAGATTATGACTTAAAATAATAAAATATTCACTAAAAATATTCACCATTGGATTGTTGAAGTATGCAATCCCACGGTCATTTTTTCACCGCAACATCTGTTGTGTAAAATATCACAGCAGGGCCCCCGGATCCATGACAACCCAATGTTCCAAAATTTTTGTATTCTTTTAACCAACAAAATACACCCCGACAATTCTACAGATACAAACCAAATACACCCCGACAATTCTACAGATACAAACAAAATACACCCCAAGTCAGCAGCCCATGGAACACCTGATTTCCCAAACACACATCATTCTTGTATTTGGTTTTAACTTATTTACACATCATTATTCAACATTTACAAACCAAATAAACCCTAAATTCCCAAATTAAGGCTTTAACTTATTTCCAGTCACATTCTACATACGCCATATTCCAAAAACAAATTCCCGAATATTGTTTATAAACCTTTTATCAAAAAATCCTAAAAACCCCTAAAAATTTGAAGTTAAGGAACCGCACCTTGGGAAGAGCAGCGACTTTGACTCGCTGGAATGGGAAGAGCAACAGCTGCGACTCGCCGGAAGCATCACTCGACGGACTGTGACGCGTGAATCAAATCGACGGACTGTGGCTCGTGTGAATGAAATCGACAGACTGTGACTGTGACTCACCGAAATGAGGAAAGATGAGTAAAAGTTTATGAATTTGGGTAATGAAATGCATAGAGGGAGATAGATGAAACAAATCGATTGAATGTGGTACAAAAACCCTAAAAATCGTAACACAAAAAAAAAGATGAACCTGGTTTCGCCGGATATAGAACTGCGATTGAAGGGAGTTTCGAGTTGCCGGAGAAGAGAGCTTCGAAATGAAAAATGGAGAATGGAGAGAGCAGATAGCGGGAAGTGAAAATGGAAAATGGAAAATGGGAAATGAAAATTAGAAAAGGTAAAAAAGGGCAATATGGTCATTTTGCAACCCAAAATGGCTAGATTTCATCTTTTTACAAAACATGGCCATATTTTATTTTTTCTTTTGCTAAAGTGCTATAAAGTACCATTACCACTATATATCTTTGTTAATTCACTACTATATATTAATTTTAACATGATTATTATTTTTTTAGTTTTATAGCTATTGTATGCTCCATGTCTTTAAAACAATTATAGTTTGAAAGTAAATTAACATGCATAAAGAAAACTATATGGCGTATGGACCACCTAACCACCCTAGTCATGACTAACTTCCAATGACCGCCTCTCCTAGATGAAAATTAAAGTCCCTGTGTGCAGCCTAGCGCCGGAGCAGTGCCTAGCAAGCGCCTAGTCTGATTTTTAAACATTAATCAACATAACTGACTGTTCCCGCGAGTTGTTTTTTGAAAGGAAAGAACTTGCAAGGGGACGAACTACGAATTGTGAGGATTAGCTAAGGATATCACACAGTCAACATTGTAATCTATTATGAAATGTATAATGCATCATAAATAAAAAGGAAATCAATAAATGTCTAGAGATCGTGGAAATCTTATGCCAACAATATCATACAAGACAAATAATATTTTTGTTCTAAGGGAATAACAACACCAACGGTATAGTAAGAATGAATATTTGCATTACTTTTAGATGAAATAGAACCGTGAAACTACTAAGCAAACAGAATATGTGATAAACAAACACATCACTTTGAACAAGTCATCTTAGAAGAGACAAGTCCTATAAAATCAATTAGGAAGCACAAGAAAAAATATGGAGAGAGCCAAGATAATTTGATCCTGGAGACAAGTTGAAGCATGTATTAAAGAGAGCTTCTCCTAATACACTTTACATAATTGTTTTCAAACAATTTCTGTCCAAATTATAATTTCACAAAATTGGACACTGGGAAAAGAGAGAGAGGAGAAAAAAAAAAGCTGCGGTCCTTTGGACAAAAAATTCTGAAAGTATGTGCTTGGTCCATAATGTAAAAGTGCATGCCTCATATGAACATGTACCAGTCTGCATGCCTCTAGGAAATATTTTAGCATACCAACTTAGGGTTGTTAATATCAGAGATGAATCAAAGAACAAGAAGCAGTATGAACAAGAGAGAGAAAAAGAGAAAGGAGATGCACGATTGAATTGCAGAAAAGTAAAAAGTGTTCTTTAGGGTTTACAAGACTGCTATTTATACTATACAATGTCTACTAAAGTTGATATTACATTTGATAAACTAAAAGTGCTAAACTATACAATCTGCACTTTAATTTAAAAGACTATTCTACCCTCTATATGTTATTGCCC
>CACSLK010025528.1:13634-39504 GCA_902706635.1 Striga hermonthica
ATTGAACGAGTTTAGCTTTGCTGACGTCCATATTAGGGGCATACGTAAATAGGATTGTAAATGAATCGAATCAAAGTGATTACACGCCAGATTAGCAGGACCTAGTCCAATTACATTTGCATTGGAGTAAATATTTTTCTAGACTGAGTCTATTTCCTACATGGCATGTATATTATTTTGAAAAAATCCAAAGCATTGTGGATGCTCTTAAGTGCTCGAATTTATAAGAATGAAATATATTGATGTCCTTATAAGTACTTATATTGATGTCCTTAGAGCATCCACAATGTTTTAGGTTCAATCAAAAAAATTTGAATGCCACCTCGGAAATAGACTCAGTCTAAAAAAATATGTTCTCCAATGCATGTGTAAGTGGACTAGGTCTTGCTGATGTGGCAGGAAGAAAAAAAGACCCAGTCTAACAATAAATCTAATTTAGACCCAAGTAGAGACCTAGTCTCCTTGCATTGGAGTAGATTTTGTTAATTTTATATATTTTTGTCCATGTCATCCAAGACTTAGGTTCATTTACATTCCACATATACAAAACTAGACCTAAAGCATTGCAGATGCTCTTATAAGTTAATTTACCAAACACATTTCTTAAAACCGCTAACAGCTGATTACCAAACAAGGATATGCTTATAGAGTAGCCTTTTCTAAATTTTATTCCATTATACCAATCATGCCATAAGTTATCTATTACTTCAATATGACATTTATATTTTACATCCCCTCTATATATAATTACAGAATGCGCTGAGCCTAAGTGACAGCCTCGCACGCTTCAGAATCCCACTTGGTGAAAAAACATGCTTCGTAATTTGGTTTGGATCAAAAATAATATTGTTCTAAATAATAATTTCAAGTTCAGACATTTCAAAAATATTTCAAAACTAACTTGGGAAATCCATAATAATATGATTAATATAACCCTTATGTTGTATGGGAACATTTGGTAATTACATTGATTGAGTAATATAACCTTGATTAATTTTAAAACCTCCTAATAGGCTCATTAATTTCTATGAAAACCACAAATTAGCCTAATAAATTCATATATTTAATTTTAAACAATTATTGTTATTATTATTTAATTTTAAAAATAATTTTCTTAACAATTACCCGTGTAGTACACGGGTATTGTACTAGTACAAAATAAACCAATATTTATACTTATCTGTATAAAAAATAAAAATTATCCATAAATATAAAAAGTAATATGTAGTACTACCTCCTATTTTTAATATATGTCGTTTTGAGAAATTGCACATTAATTAAGAATATTTTTTTATCAGTAATAACCTTATTTAATGAAGATAGAGATGAATATTTTGAGAAAAATTGAAGAGTGAATATAAAAAGACGTAATGTATTTATTTGCTAAATGAGGGTAATAATGGAAAAATATGTACAAAAAAACCAAAACGATATTTATTTAGTTAAATAAAGCTAGAATGACATTTAGAAAAAATAGGAGGGAGTAGTATTTAAAAAAATTTAAGTTCATTAACAAAATTGCACAAAAAGTTCATTAACATAAAGTTTGGAAAAACAATGCGTAATTCCCCATTCAAACCATGCAGTAGTAATTAATTTATAATATTAACTAAAATTACACAAAATAAACATTCATCACAGCTAAAATAATAATAGTCAACCAGTTAAACAATATAACCGGGAGAGAGAAAATATGATTAAGTTTTCAAAATACAGCAACTGAAAAGGCCAACAAAACGAGAAAACAAGTGCATGGCCGACTAATAACTTCGACGTCGAACACAATCTAGAAATCCGTCTACGTCGCTTGTATGTGAGCAACATCTAGATATCGTTTCACCAGAACCGAGGTCGCTCAATGATTGCTGATCAATACATGTTGGCCCATTGAGCGTGTTCGAGCCGACCGACTCCACTAGTATCATCATAGGATGAAAATCCGACCTGTAAGAACATAAAATTTGGTCTGGGGTACAGCCCAGATAACTTTTCGGCTCCACCTCATCTGGGTAATCGAACAAGATCCTAAGAGGTTCGATGATTGACTTAAGAAAATATTATATGGCCTAAAACATGAATTTAACCGTACAATAACCAAATAAAGATTGGTGAGACATTATACATTAAATAACGTTCAGAAGATGATATGTATTTTTTTGTACCTCAACAGCGACGTCTGCAACCCAAATAGGTACATGCATGGTACCATTGTAGGGGTCATGTACGACCCGTCCTGCTCTAAAAGCCACTTCACTGTTCTGTACCTTTCTTTTAGGACATGGTACATCCGCCATGTTTCTTTCAGAGAGAACCCAAGTTTTACCTCTTCCACAAAAGTATTGTGGATAGTCCTGAAGTCCAGCCAGATATCACCTTCATGGTCCATCTTCTCCATCACTACAAAATGTCGTAACACCATGGTAAATTGGTCTTCGATCCACTGCTCCCATTTGTTTTTCATTCCTTCTCTTATGTATTCAAAGTGTGCTCTTTTCATTTTTGGCAATTGAAAAACATCCATTGATTGTTGTTTTTCTGTTAATATTATGATTATGTTATTTGTTATTTATGCTCGAAATTTAAGCAGGACAACAAAGAAAGAAGATGATTAATTAGTTCAGTAGTTGTTGGAGATGAAAGAGGAGGTAAGATGCTAGTGTCTGTTTGTCCCATTTTTGTTGTGTTTTTCGTTATCTTTTTGCCGTTCTTTTTCCCCCGTATTGAGTCGTTTAGGTGGTTTTAGAATCGTTTTGTCATTTATTATGTGTTTTGCGTTCATTTGAGTGTTGCGGTGTTTTTCGTTTGTTTTCCGGTCTTATTCTGTTCTCTTTTAGTTTTTGGTGTGTAGTTTGGAGACCTCGGGAGAACAGGTTTTCGAGAATCTTTTGGGGAAGCTGACACCATTAGAAAGAGGAACTCGTTAGCAACGTGTAGGAAAAAGTGGAATTGAATTCCGATACCAGACGAGCCCGAACGAGCCCAAACTGTGAAGTCATGCAAAGCTGCTGGGGCCTTAGCGGCGCTAAGGCCTTAGCGCCGCTAAGGCCTGTGTGGATAGCGGCGTTTTGGAAGTTTAGCGGGACAGAGGTTAACAACTAAGAAGGCTTAGCGCCGCTAACCCCTTAGCGGCGCTAAGGTCTGTTTTGTAACAGGCGCGATTTCTGTGGATTTTCGAACTGGAAGCTTAATAGATCGAACCCAAGACCCCCAAACGGAGTTTTTCTTCATCTTTTTTCACCGTAGACGAGAGGAGAGGAGGGTGCTCGATGGGGGAGGAACCCTAGCTCCAAAAATTGACTCCTTCCTCCATTGTTCTTCCTCCTTCTTCTTCTCTTCTTCTCTTCTCCTCTTCTCTTCACCCTTCTTTTCCATTTTTTTTTTCTTCTTGTTAATAACTAGGGATTAAGCTTGTATTTGGAATTCAACACTTGAACTTGGGATTAATTGTAAGTTTTTCTCTTTTTATTCAATTTCCGAAAATGGTTGATTTTGAGAGAATGATTGATTGTGTTGAATCGATTTTGCGTAGCTAATTCTTATTGCTAGGGATAGGGGATGATTGTTCTTGTTTGAATTGCATTTTGCTAGGCTTGAATTGTTTGTTCTTATGTGAGTTGATTTAATTCGGAATTGATGAAGTTGAGCTTGATAGTTTGATATAATCGAAGGGTTACACTTCGATCTTGTAATTGGTAACAATTGGATATTGAGTTGTCGAGTTTGGTTTTGTTGATTTTCTGTGATTAGTTTATGGAACACCTTCTAGTCTAATTAGCGACTTTTAGAACCGAAAGGGGAGAAGTCGTAGACTTAGGCTCACATGAGGTAGATGATTTTGTAACTGAATAGTCTACAGGTTTTGGGTTGAAATACGCACTTGTCGATGACTCATCCCTTGTTACGAAAAGTTATTGGGATGGGATAATTGGCCTATGGCGTATGCTCGAGTTATTCGTCTATGTTCAATCCCTTGTTACGAAGAGTTATTGGGAGCGAACCGCTAGATGTCTGAGCGAGAGTGTCAATCTGGAATAAAATGACCCGGTTTGCAAATAGAACTTGAATTGATTATCCCCGATTCCCTAGCCTCTCATCTTTGTTTCGTTCATATTCTTAGGTAGGTTTATATTTTTGCTTTGTCCTTTATTTCTTAGCTGATAGTTCATCCAATCTTTATCTGATTAGAGTGTTTAGCATTTATTTTCTTTTTGTGTGTTATCAATATCGAAGCTAAATTTCGAACAGCTTTCCTCGTGAGATCGACCCTGGGAATGAATCTTTTGAGTCGGTACTCGGTAAAAAGAATAGTTTGTACACAACAAATTTGGCGCCGTTGCCGGGGAAGGCAAGTAGGATATTTGGATTTGGTATTGATTTTATTTTTCATATTTCTCTTTAGTTTGTAATTATCGTGTTTTCGTTCTTTCTTTTGTGTTTCTTTGTTTTTGTTTTTGTCTTCTATTTCTTTTTTATTTTTTTTTTTCATGGCTTCGCGTGGTTTTTTCTGTTTTGGTGTGCAGGTATTATGAGCTATAATAGTATGTTTTCCTATTCGCACACCCAATCTTGGGTTAAAGAGCCGAGCTACTCCACCGGACATCACTACCAGCCATATTCATACCCTTCCGAGCAGTAATGGGATCCTTTCCCGGTCGAGCAACATTATGAGTCCCTCGAGTTCAACGAGAAGCTCGACCGTATCTATGAATTTGCAACATCCCGGTTAGCTCAGGAAGAAGAAATCGTTGCTCGATGTGCCCAATCACATCTGTTCTACGATTCATGGGACTATGGCCAGACTTGGTCACATCCTTACGAGCAACAGTGGGATTTCAGGCCTGTTGAGCAGTCATGTGAGTCCCTCGAGGATTCCTCAGAGTACAATGCCAAGCTCAACCAGGTTCTCACTCTTTTGGCATCCTAAGCGGCCCATAAGAGCAACCTTGAGTCTATAATCGAGGAACTTGTGGAGCGCGTGCAAGCTTTAGAGGATCGAGTTGACAGTGTCACTCTCGAGCCCGCCTCTCAAGGCGATTCTAAACATACAGATGAATCTCGAGAGGCTGTTTTGTCATACGATGAAAGCTCGACCTCATCCTTGCTCGTATATCTGCCCTGACCATTCGAGATGTGGACATTGAGCTCAGATGTGCTAGACTGAGCACGAAGATGGAGACCCTTACATCACATACCGACTCAATTGAGGCACCAGTCGAAGACCCCCATTTAGGCTTGATACTCGAGCCCGTACGTTGAAGAAAATGTGTGAGGCCGAAGAAGAGGATGATAATCCCCAGCGAGACTTTGATGATATTTCAGAGGAGGAGATCCATGGGCTTGATTCTCAAGTCCCTCCTCCCATCTCCGAGTTTGAGCACCCGTCTCCGAGGCCGTTACACTGTGTTACGAAGTGGTTGGGAGTTAGTTCAACTTGCTCCACAGATGAGCTTATACTTCCGGAGGATGACGATAGAGCTCGGGAGGGAAAAGCTCTACGTCAAGAGTTGGGGATTGCTCGTTCCCGAGACCGCTTTATCCAGACCATATCCACCCGGATCCACCATGCTTGCCTTCTTTCCAGACTGCCAGCACTACCACTTCTCGAAAACACGAAGGCGTGGCAAGACCGTCACTTTTCCTTGATCCTGGATGAGTTCACTTCAGGTTTCGTCAAGCTAATGACGTAAAACGAGCGCTTCTTGGGAGGCAACCCAAATGAAATTTATTGCTTTTTTTGTTCTTTTTCTTTATGCGTTATTAGTTTTTATGTTTGAATAATGAGAGTTTTGGAGTTTCTTGTGGTCTGTCTTCTCAGGGCAATTGAGGGTGGCATTGAGCATGGGCGAAGGCCTTGAACGTGAACGCTTATTCTCCTCGGGGCACTCTCGGTTTTCACACCCTTCCCTTTTCTTTATTTCTCTTTGGCTTGTTTCTTGTTGGTTGATCATGTAGTACAACTCTCTGGCACTTAGGACAGACAATGGGGACATTGGCTGGTTTAAGTGTGGGGGAGTTTTTGCATGCTTGTGTGGCTCTGTGGTTGACCAGGTCTAGTATTTATTTTAGGTTTTTAGGAGTTTGTGTGTTTCACGAGTATGGATCATAGTGATTTTAAGATATGTTGAGGATTGTTGATGATTTTGAGGAGATGTGATGATGATCATGACTAGTATGCCTTGATGAACTTGATGTTGCATTTTGTTGGACATTTATTTACCTTATGTGAGGGTTTGAGCCTTATTTTCTTTCTTGAGAGATATTGGTCGGAGTCGTTGCTGATCAGAACTTGCTTTGAATCTATTTTGAAATGAATTGATTGAAGTAGTGATTGTGAAAATGATTGAGGCATTTCTTTGACATTGCTCGTTTTAGCCTTTTCCATTGACCCTTAAAGTTATATGTTCATTAGTAGCCCGTTGAGCCTGAAGCGTATTTCTTGTCAACCGAATTAATTGAATTTCTTGAGATTGGACAGTGTATGTATTATGATGATGGAGCTTTTAATATGTGTTTGGAGAAGGTGTATATTTGCTCGAGTTGCATTTTGGGTGCTTGACAAAAAAAAAAAAAAAAAAACAATGGGAACTCGCAAGACGGTTTAAAGGATTCTACTCCGCTTACTTGTGGGATTTTCACGAGTAATGAGCATTGGGAAACCACTCTAGGAAACTTGGATGACCTCTAATGTTTAAACCTAGAGAATATCGTCCTTACGTTTTTGTCTTGTTAGGAAAAAGCAATTTTCATAAAAATAAAATAATATATATGATAAAAAAAGAAGAGTCGAGTACTTGAAGTGCAATTCAGTTTGAGCATATGCGAGTGTTGAATTGAGTCTTGATGGGAATGGTTAGTATCATGTTGATATTGGATGAGTGGTGAGGTGTTCGAGTTAATTATATGCTCCAGGGTTTGATTGTTTATTTGAGTCACTCTATCCTTATATTTTTCCTCCCTTTGATGCCTACAGTTCAACCTTGAAAGTCCTCTTGATTTACAGTTCATGATCTTTGGTTGTTTTAGAGTACGAGTAGATGATAAGCAAACTTATGTTGATGCATGAGGATCGACCAATTTGAGCGAACCCATTTCATATTCATGTAAGGAACCGAGTGTGAGGCATATACATATTTTACTTCTGTGCTTGAGAGTTTGTCTTTTCAAGCGTTGCATTTGAGTTGTAATTGAGGTATGCATGATTGGTCATCGGAAGTTTCCTCGACTAAGTTAATTAATCTGAGAAATGTCTTATTTGAAACTATTATCCATGCTTGTTTTCTTGTTTTCGTGTCTTTTCTTTTCTTTTCTTTTTGTTCGGGACGAACAAAGGTTTTAGTGTGGGAGAGTTGTTTATCCCATTTTTGTTGTGTATTTCGTTATCTTTTTGCCGTTCTTTTTCCCCCGTATTGAGTCGTTTAGGTGGTTTTAGGATCATTTTGTCATTTATTATGTGTTTTGCGTTCATTTGAGTGTTGCGGTGTTATTCATTTGATTTCCGGTCTTTTTCTGTTCTCTTTTCGTTTTTGGCATGTAGTTTGGATACCTCGAGAGAACAGGTTTTCGAGAATCTTTTGGGGAAACTGACACCATTAGAAAGAGGGGCTCGTTAGCGACGCGTAGGAAAAAGCAGAATTGAATTCTGATACCAGACGAGCCCGAACGAGCCCAAACCGTGAAGTCATGCAAAGCTGTTGGGGGCCTTAGCGCGCTAAGGCCTTAGCGCCGCTAAGGCCTGTGTGGATAGCAGCGTTTTGAAAGCTTAGCGGGACTGAGGCTAACAGCTAAGAAGGCTTAGCGCCGCTAACCCCTTAGCGGCGCTAAGGTCTGTTTTGTAACAGGCGCGATTTCTGTGAATTTTCGAATTGGAAGCTTAATAGATCGAACCCAAGACCCCCAAACGGAGTTTTTCTTCATCTTTTTTCACCGTAGACGAGAGGAGAGGAGGGTGCTCTATGGGGGAGGAACCCTAGCTCCAAAAATTGACTCCTCCCTCCATTGTTCTTCCTCCTTCTTCTTCTCTTCTTCTCTTCTGCTCTTCTCTTCACCCTTCTTTTCCATTTTTTTTTTCTTCTTGTTAATAACTAGGGATTAAGCTTGTATTTGGAATTCAACACTTGAACTTGGGATTAATTGTAAGCCTTTCTCTTTTATTCAATTCCCGAAAATGGTTGATTTGGAAAGAATGATTGATTGTATTGAATCGATTTTGCGTAGCTAATTCTTATTGCTAGGGATAGAGGATAATTGTTCTTGTTTGAATTGCATTTTGTCAGGCTTGAATTGTTCGTTCTTATGTGAGTTGATTTAAGTCGGAATTGATGAAGTTGAACTTGATAGTTTGATATAATCGAAGGGTGACACTTCGATCTCGTAATTGGTAACAATTGGATATTGAGTTGTCGAGTTTGGTTTTGTTGATTTTCTATGATTAGTTGATTGAACACCTTCTAGTCTAATTAGCGACTTTTAGAACCGAAAGGGGAGAAGTCATAGACTTAGGCTTACATGAGGTAGATGATTTCGTAACTGAATAGTCTATAGGTTTTGGGTTGAAATACGCACTTGTCGATGACTCCTCCCTTGTTACGAAAAGTTATTGGGATGGGATAATTGGCCTGTGGCGTATGCTCGAGTTTATTCGTCTATGTTCAATCCCTTGTTACGAAGAGTTATTCGGAGCAAACCGCTAGATGTCTAAGCGAGAGTGTCAATCTGGAATAGAATGATCAATGTCCTGGTTTTGCAAATAGAACTTGAATTGATTATCCCCGATTCCCTAGCTTCTCATCTTTGTTTCGTTCATATTCTTAGGTAGGTTTATATTTTTGCTTTGTCCTTTATTTCTTAGCTGATAGTTCATCCAATCTTTATCTGATTAGAGTGTTTAGGATTTATTTTCTTTTTTTTTTTGTTATAAATATCGAAGCTAAATTCCGAACAGCTTTCCTCGTGAGATCGACCCGGGGAACGAATCTTTTGATTCGGTACTCGGTAAAAAGAATAATTTGTACACAACAGTGTCTATATCTATAATGTGGTTTAATTAATTAAATAATGAATACTAATAAATAACACCCTAGTGTCCTGTCAAATCTGTAATGACGTGTGCAAGATTTCATTGAATGATTACAAGATCTTAGTTCAATTTTTGCTTTCAATTTATTCTTTTTATTTCCGATTTCACAATTTTGTTGGGACTTGGGAACAAAATTTCAGACGGAATTAATTGATCATTCAATAAAATATTGTCTTATTTTTTTTAAAAAAAATATGCACTTAAATATTTTATCAAATGATATGTATTGGACTGATGTCAGATATGTAAAATTTAGCAGGTAATAGGTTTTATTTAATGATTTGCCACGTAGGTAAAAAAAGCAGCAATAAATAAACACACATAATAAAATAGTACGGTTTAAGACAACAAACACATAGTACTGCACCAAGAAGAATCAATGTCATCAAAAAACAGTTTTTGTTGTTTAATTGATATGCAAAACTGCAAAACCCTAAACCCTAAACACTAAACCCTAAACTATAACCCATGAAAGCCATGTTGATTTCAAGTTATTGATTCATGACTTACTACAAGCTCGTTATTTAACATTTAAAATTGGGCCTCTCTGAGTGAAATTTCTAGATCCGTCACTAATTAAATGTTCGAAATAACCGAACCGACTGAATAATATATATATACGTATATATTTATATTTGATATTATATTATATGTATATTAAAATAATATAGTGCATATAAATATATCTTACATATATTATATATATTTTAAAATGTATAGTTCGGTCGGTTTGACCAAACTGACCGAAATCGACCAAGAACTTCGGTCGGTTAATGTTTGGTTAAATTAATAATTAATTCGGTCATTTCGGTTTTTGACATAATATGGTTCTGTTATTTCGGAGTTTTTATATAAATATTAAATTTTTACCATATTTATTCATAAATTTTACCATAGTTCGGTTATTTCATAGATATAGATACTTCCATTTTTTAATTATATATTATTGCATTGTTTGCCAAGATAATGTACACAATTTACAGTAACCAATGTCAGAATAATGATGAGGCATGACTCCCGGACTCTTCACCTTTTAGTTTTTCCATTATTACATTGAAAGCCAAAATAAACCTTCATTAAAATCATCTATACCTACCAAAGCTGCAAAGCAATTAGTATATAATACGACATCTACATTTAAATAGCAAGACGGTGAGCATAATTTTTCTCCGCCACTCACAACCCTTCTTCTTTATTTGTAATTTCATACTTTCAGAAATTAGTTGGTACGATGACGGAGAAATCTTTCCTCGTCCGTGTGGAACACTTGAAAACCCCAATCACAGTAAATCACTATGCTGTCTGTATTGTCTGAATATATGCTTTTCCCTGGCCACCAATTAAGAACACAATGTTTTTTAACAACAAAAAAATTTATTGTGCAGATTTTGCCCCCTTCAGCCGATGCATATATTAGGCCAAGAAAGGAGGTGGAACTTCGCCTATTCAATGACAAAAATGAGAACTGGGTTGTCGTTGCTGGCCTTAGTATCGACAGCATCATCTTTTAAAGTGGTTGGCAGACGTTCCTTCACGACAATGGAATAGAAGAGGGGGACACCATCGTCTTTAGGCGTATTGCTAGGGATGTGTTTGCAGTTTTTTTTATTGATAAGAAATGAAGCATCAAATCCGCTCCTGCAAAAAAAGATGTAGTACCCAATCCTGAAGGCCCAATTGATTTTATAACTTAGTTTACAAATTTTATTTTTTTTTATTTTTTTTATTTTTTTTGGTTTTGGTTTTGGTTTTGGTTTTGGTTTTGGTTTTGTAATGTTATTTTAGCTATATTTGAAAAAAAATATTAAATGTAATGGTTCTATGATGGAATTGAATGGACTGCACTTTACCTTATTTGATATTTAATTTATTAATCCACCGTTTGGCCTTTGAATATTGAGCTATTAGATCATCATGAATCATGTATGTTTACATATTTTAGCCAAATAATTGAATGTGTATCTGATTTGCATATATCAGATTTGGTATGATTTGCAAATTCAAAATAAGGTATGTATGACTAACATTGAATCGAATTCATATATATATATATATATATATATATATATATATATATATATATATTGCACTTTATTTTTTGCAATATAATTGCATAGAAATCGTGTCCATTCAAATTGCAACATAAAAATCCTTCAAATTTAAAAATAATGCATCATTCAAATTGCAAATTAAAATCTCACCAACGGATCTAAATTTTGAACAAATTACAAAAATCGTGCCCATTCAATAGTACGTTTTTCCATTCATCAGATCATCTAAATCTAATTGTTTATAATTGTTAGCTGATTGTATTAGCCGCTTTTATTAATTAGGACTGGCATTTTTTAACCTGAAAATCGAACCGAACCGACGAGAAAATTAAATGAACAGTACCGAACCGCTTGTTACGGTAAACGAGTATTGGTTATCGTTACACTATCTGTAAGATATCAGTTTTGAATCCATAAGAGTTCGGTATAATAAATACCGTTGCCGATAAGGATAAAAAAAATTAAAACAAATATTTTTTTTTTTTAAATTTAGAATTGTAGTTTATTTTTGCTATGTGAGTATCAAGAAAATGGCTTTAAGAAATAGAAGGAATTTTGGTAAAACAAACAAAGTTGAGGCACGTAAGATACGCTATCCTTAAGACGAAATAGCCCCGCATATTACCCACGGTTCACGGCTAACGCCTCTCAATGACTTTATAATTTGTGTATAGCTGTAACTCAAATACACAAACCTTCGGCGAACAATACTAGATAAGTTAGTTGAAGTTGTATCACAAATTTTATTTCTTGCATGTTAGAAATATATTGTTTTATTAGTTGTCGTTGCCACAAACTTCTATAATATGAAATTGAAACTTTTAATCCTTCAATGGAATTGTGTGTCTTTTGTGTGTATTGAACTGACTAGTACAACGCCCGTGTATTACATGGGTGCTTGTTATATATATATATTTTTTTTAAATCTAAAATTAATGAGAAAAAGTAGTTGAAAATTTAAATACCTTTTATAAGAATATATATTATTATATATTTAGTATGACACTTTTTAATTGTGCAACTTACATGTGTTATATTATAATAATTTTTTTAACTTACAACATATAACTACGTTAAGCATAAATATATCAATTGAGAAACAATTTATTTATTTCATATATACATATGGATTTCGAAGCACAAGAAGCAGCCACGTAGGCTCAACGCATTTTGGAATAATATATAGGGAGGATAAGAAGTGAAAAAATTAAAAAAATGACGAGAAAAGCAAACACTAGCATGATTCGGTGTACTCTTATCGGTTAGACTTAAAATGACGAGAAAAGCAAACAGTAGCATAATACTATTATTTTTTAGACTTATCGTTGATTAAAAGAGGTAGAAAATAGATCACAACCCTAATACTTTTTAGACTTAAACGAACAAGGATTATGAAAATAACTAATTTTATATCTATGTCTCGTGCATCGCACGGGGTACGTACTAGTTTTTAATATTAAAATTAGTGATTTTCAAGATAAAATTGTTAGAGGTATGCTCTAAAAGTTATGTTTTGCAGATACTATAAATTCTATTTTGATCTGGCCATCAGGTTTCGATCAAAGTACATATGTTTGCAGTTTATTTATTTATGCAATACATACTCCATGTCTTATATTGAGGTAGTGTGGTTCGAAGTGTTTCGAACAGAAAGATCACCTATCGGTTCCTTATAAGACTAAATTATTTGTCCACAGTCTAGACTGGCAGTGAGACCCCACTTGGGAAAAGACTGTAGTGTATTCTTGATTCAGTTGGTCTTTGACTGGAGAATTACACTAGCACTTATGTTAAGTGTTGAACAGGACCGCGGAAGGCAAAGGTTATGAGACTCACTGACCGTAGTTGTAACCTCGTCCTTTAGTGATTGATGCGTTCTCTTAAGCCGTAAGATAATAAAATAGGCATATATTTTTTTTCTTATTTATTTGATTTACCAAGTGATTCCTATTTTATTAGGATGACATAAGAGGTATTTTGGTAAGTAAGAATAATTATATGATGTGCTATTATAAATTATTTATGGTCACTATGTTCCAGTGCGCTGGATTGATTACGTCCCTGAAATGAGCTCAGGAATGTACGTTATGTTAAACCCTGCAAGTAGACGATTGTCTGACATAATGGTTAAGGATCTGAGTGGTACTAATTTCAGAAATGAATAAGAAGTTGATTAATTATTTTGTCAGTAATTTAATTAATCAACGGATGTTATATCTTAAACATAGGGAGGTAAATCGATCAATTGGATTAATATTAATTAATCATGGAGGCTCAATTTTATTGGTAAAGTAGTGGTTAAACAGGGAGAACAATAATATTACTCTAATGGGATGTTTTATGATTTAATTCCATTAAATAGGAATTAATTTTATTCCATATTAATTAATTAATTAGGAGAATAAAATTCCTACTAGAATCTTCTCTTTGGATTAGGAGACTTGGGAGTCTTCTAGAAGATGGAGATTACTAAGAAATATATTTCCTACATTATATTATTAATTGGAGTGAAATTAAGTTTCCTAAATTAGGAATTAATTCTATTCCATGATTATTAATTTAATTAGGAAAGGTATTCCTACAAGGATCCTCTCTAGTGTTAGAGACTAAGAAGTCTTCTAGAAGAGATGGATTAGTAGGAGATCTCCTTCCTACAATGAGGTAGTATTGGATTAGAATTAGGATTCCTAAGCCTAATGGAATAAGCCCATATTTAGCACCTCCTTAAGGTTCCTAATGGAGCCTATAAATACACCATGTCCCAACCTCTCCTACACAGTTTTGTCTTGGTCGATTTTTTCTCTACATACACAAGGGACCAACCTCTCCTACACAGTTTTGTCTTGGCCGATTTTTCCTCTACATACACAAGGGAAAGAGCTTTGTTCGAGAGTTTGGGAGATTCGATTAAACGCTCCACCAAGTTTAATCGAAGTAGGTGTTTAGGTAATCCGTTAGAAGGCTTTTGGGTACAATTTATTCGAGACTTTATATTTATATTTTTCGGTCATCATCATCACCTCATCGCCGCCCATCACCGCCGTGATCCACCGCCGGAAAACACCCATCGTCGCCGGTCGCCGCCCAAGCCCAGCCACGCGTAGCGGAACGCTACCGCGAACAGCCGCGCATAGCCGAGCCCAGTCCGTGACACCCAGCGACGCCTAATGTGTGCTACCAGCACCCAGCAACCGTCCGCGAGCTCCCAGCATCGCCTGCCTGCTCGCCGATCGCTCCAGCTGCCAGTCGTCCTGCCCGTGAGATCCCAGCGTGATGAAAGATCGTGTGTTTCGTTCCACTCGCTTGCCTCGAACAATGCGTCGCCACGGCCTTGCTCTCAACGATAGGTGTGATCGACTCGATTATTAGCCTAACTCTCTCATGATACTTGAGTTCACTCGGTAATTAGCCTTGCTCCCTCGATTTTGAACTAGCTCGGGTCTTAGACTCACTAATTTGATTGCATGATCGACCTCTCACGAATCCTAACACACGGATGAACAAACGTTCTTTTCTATTCAACTCATCAATTCTGGACTACAAAAACAATGAGGGAAGACCCCTATTTATAGGTGCATAAAATAAATCTAAGCCTAAGCTAATTAGATCTCCTAATTCTAGAATGAAAAGCAATATGGTAATAAATTCCTAATACTACTATAATTCCTAATTGTTTGACTTGCACTCCAAGCACAACTTGAAGCCCAAGTCTTTTTTATTCATATTAGTTTTTGTTTGTGTAATTAGATTTATATTGTAGTAAAAAACTAGCCATGTTGTTGCAATGATGTAAAATTCGAAACTGTAGGCTACACCTGCTAGTACTTCCAAAAGAAGAAAGAAAGAAGTGCTGAAATCACCAGGTGATTCAATGGACGACACAACCGTACTGCATAGAACAAAATTGAGGATACTGTTTGGAATCAACAACAAGATGTCTCCTAGCCAGCGTCGTGCTTTAGACTAGGTTGGTTTTGGGACATTTCCCCAGATGAACGTAACACGCCTTGATAAAAAGTTACTGACTATGTTAATTCGAAAGTATGACCGCGCAAAAAGAAGTATTACGTTCGGAGATGACACCATTCATTTTTCTCCTAGTATTGTGGAGAAACATTTTGGTTTAGCAAGTAAAGAAATGAAAGAACCAAAATTTGTGGACGGTAGAGTGACGTACTGTAACTTATTTTCTAGTAAAAAAGGACAATTGATTGGATTTACGGAACTTTATACTATGGTGACAAATTGTCAGACAGACGACATTGAATTCGTATTTCTCTCTTGATGTTGCTTTTCGCCATAGTGTTGTTTCCACGAGTTAGATATACACCTCTGGACAATGAGTTTCTAAACTACTTGGTTGACCTAAAGGTTGTCCAAGAATACAATTGGTGTGAGATAATTCTGCGGAAGTTAGGTGCCGGTGCGAAGTCCGTGGAATGCAGGAATACCACGTATGTCACAGGTTGTATTCTATTACTGCAGGTGCAATATTGTTGTAAGCATCATATGTTGTTTAGTTGTTGTATACCATATCTTCTACATTTAATTTTGATCATTTTTAGGTTGTTTTCATTAGATTTGTGACGAAATCACTCCCAATTGTCGACAAACAATTGCATAATGGAGCCCCTTATTTAGAACAATGGAGCCATGAAGATATATCAAAATCAATTCATGTGTTTAAACACATGGGAGGTTATGATGAGAATTTTGTAAGTTCACGTGTGGGCGTCCACTAAATCAAGAGCAATTAATGTGTTTGTTTGATGTTTTTTTATTAATTTTTTATTTTATATTTGCAGAATTAGAAAGTAAATAAACAGTGGGATGGAAGGAAGATGGATGAAAGTGTCTCGAAGACTTCTGTTCAGAATGATTCAGCATTCCTTTCAGATAAAAGAGACAAGCTCATTGAGCAATTAACGATTGTTAATCATGGAGTATCTGATATAACATCTTTGCTGAAAGATAATCGACATAGTCCAGTTAAATGTGAAGAAGGTGAAAATAAAATCGAAGGTGAAAATAAAATCGGAGTTGAAAACGTAAAAGATAGAATGGATTGCCGAAGACTGCCTCAGAAGAATCGTTTCATGATACAATGAAACCCGTCAAGTTGAATTTTGATGATTGCTCTTAAGAGGAATGCATACCCTCTGGGTCTTCTGACACGGGAAAAGACCTGTTTGAATTTTTTATAGAAATAACAGTTAGTAGTTATAATGCATGCCAATACGTTTTGGGACATGACCTTGATGTTTCGTAAGTAAAGTGCACCACTGTGTATTACGTATGCAGATGTTAGTTATATATTACTAGTGCAGATCTCGTGCGATGCACGGGGTGTAAAATTTTAAGGTTATTTACCCAATTTTATTATTATATTTGTGAATAAAAAAATAGATAAATAGAATAAAGATTACTATTATATATTATTAAAAATCTCCTTGTAGAAAAGATTTTTTGCCTTGTAGGCACACCTCTTCCCGCAAATTAATATTTTCAATCCTTTTCAATTAGTGACACGGGAAGGTACATACAATTGGCCGTAACTGGACATCGTCTTTTTCAAAAACATGTCAACATGTGGTAAACGCTGACTCTGACTCTTGTTAATCGTCATGGAATATAAAACCATTAGGGGAAATTCCCTCCGTTTAAATTTTAAAGGTACTCTAAAGTCGGAAGGTATTTGTCATCTGAGTTATCAACACATTCTCTTCTGCATTATACCAAATCAATACATCACATTAAGCACATGAGTTGAGATGCTTTGTGACAACAAATCTCGTACCTTATATTCAATTACATGAGTACTAAAGTTATTATAATAAACTTAGAATATTAATCTTAATAATACCATCATACTTTTGAGACCCGGCCCGGCCTGGCGAGTCGAACTGGGACCTGCTCGACCGGGAGCCCGAACCTGTCCGGGTGGACTATTTGGATCGGGCAACAAAGGACCCGGTCAAACCCGGTCAAAACCCAACCAACCTGGCCTTGACCCGGTCGACCCATGGCATTGACCCAGCTGGGTCAACCCGGTTGACCCGACCCACATATATATATATATATTAAATATTTTTTTTTAAAAGAAAAATAAAACTATGTATATATTTATATGGTAAATATTTATCATAAATATATATTATTAACACTTTAATGCAAAAATTTTATATATAAAATATTTAATTTTGTTACTTTTATGTATATTTAAACGACAAAATACTCTATACATAATTTTAAAAAACTTGAAATTAATTATTTGGTTCAACAATTGACCCGACGACTCGGTCGTTGAACCGGTAACCCGGAGACCTACCCGGGACGATTCACGGGTCGGGTTTAAAAACTATGATTAGTATTTATATTGCAGATTTTATTACTATTATAAAATAACAGAAAGAGTCCTTGAAAATTGGTCTTTTTTCCAAATCTTACAACGGAGTTGTATGTAGAAAAATATGGGCAAACAAAATCATTCATAATACTCTGCTGGTGGCAACCCATATATCGCAATGAATTATGGAATTTTCCTTTGAATTTTTGAAAAAGTTCAAAATGTCACTTGGTGGTACTTTTTGATTTATTTAAAAAAGCGCTACTTAGTTTAATAGAGTTGAAATTTTAATCGGGAAATCAAATGACTTTTAGTTATGTTAATTAAATAACATTGCCTCTTTATATTTAATAGATTAAAATTCTACATAAATTTAAGTTGTGCAAAAATATATAAACCATGCCTATCAAAAAGTACCTAAAATG
Source organism: Striga hermonthica (assembly GCA_902706635.1). Taxonomy (NCBI): domain Eukaryota; kingdom Viridiplantae; phylum Streptophyta; class Magnoliopsida; order Lamiales; family Orobanchaceae; genus Striga; species Striga hermonthica. The sequence continues at coordinate 31,533 of CACSLK010025528.1, forward strand.
TTATAACATGTATAAAATTTATAGCTAAAAAGTTCTATAGTATTCTTGACATATGTGTGAAATTACCTAAAATAACACTTAAATTGTTCTACGTTATTATTTATATATAGGTACACCGTGAAATTTAAATTTTAGTAAATTTACAAAATTAAATTTGTACCAAGCTATGTATTATTTATTATTTAAATTTAAATTTTGATAATATTCACAAAATAGATGCTATCGACATATTTATTCAACTTTAAATATTTATATTCAATAATTAACATCGTGGAGTCTTGAGATAAAATTTTAGTGACATGTTGTGAAGGAAAAATTATGGCATCCCATATTTTAAAGGGAAAATTTTTATTCGCCTCCTTAAGTTTACGGTTTTTATCACTTTACCTCCTAAACATTATTTTCTATCTTAATACCTCCTTAAATTCACGTTTTTTTTCCACCACCATCCCCTATCAACATCCGTTTATTATCTCCGTCAATTCCCATCTTTAAATTCCCAATTCCCTATTCTTTCTTTCTTTAAACCCTAAATTCCCTTCCTTCCCAAAATTTCGACCCTCAAATCCCTTCAAAATCTGTGAAGAATTGAAACCATGTGGAGAACAAAAATCTGAATTTATTATGGATGATTTTTGTCATTGTGGGAAGAGTGTTGTGAAGAAGACCTCTTGGACCGACATGAATCCAGGAAGACGCTACTCAACTTGCGAGAAATTTCGGGTAAGTCTAATTTGCTTATCAGTGATGTTGAAAAACTACAGATTTTCAGAATTTTATTGATTTATTATTCAATTATTTATTTCCACATTTCTGTATTTTTCTCCTCTTTTTCTAAGCTTGAAATTGAAGATGCATTTTCCCTTTTCTTGATAAATAGGAAGTTGGAGGTTGTACATACCGTTGTTGGATTGATCCACCGATTTGTGCAAGAGCTCGACAAATTATTCCTGGCCTTGTTAAAAGAGTGAGCATTCTTGAGGGTGAAATACGTCGTGGACGTCGCAGGGAGAAGATATTGTGGCTTGTTTTAATTGTTTCATGGTTGTTAATGTTTTTCTTTAAGTAGAAGTTGTTAAATGTTGCAGTGTAAAAGCACTAAGTGAACAATGAGTATGTAGTTGTTTCTTGATGCAATCAAGTAGTGAACAATGAGTATGTAGTTTTATGGATTGAATCCTATCATTTTTAATGCAATGAAGTACCTTTTTTCTTTCATGTGATGTTTGTGTAATGGTATACTGGTGTTGGTATTTCTTTGCTCAAATTTAATGCAATGGTGTTGGTGAACATGGCAGCCAAATGGATAACATGAACATGGCAGCCAATAATTTTCCCAATAATTTTTGTAGCTTGGAAAATAAATTTTTTTGCAACATGAACATGGCAGCCAAATGGATAACAATTCTACACAGAATCATGGCAACATGAATATATATCCATTCATTTAAGAGAATGCATTCCACCTGCCTACACAGAAACCTCAAATGGATACAATAACAACCTCAAATATATAGAAAAACCTCAAATCACACCATCTATCATTCTCATGAGTATTGCTATTCAGAAACTATCATAAACCAATTTAAAGTGTAATGTAAAGTAAAATTGATTACTCAAAAGCTTCATCAATTGCATTGCATAAAATCAAAAGTACAAGCACAAGTGTTTCATCAAAACCAAAAGTTTACATCAATCAGACACATATGTTAATGTTCTAATAGTTTTTCATTCCAAAACAGCTTCCAACAGAACTAAAAAGCACTTCACTAGTCATCAAAATCAAAAGTTACAATGTTCTTGAATGAACTAAGATCTTATTGTTTGATTGCTTTCCACATTTGTCTTGGAGCTCCTTTTTGATACAAGTTTTTTTCCCTTTCCATCTCCATTGAATGGCCTTTTCTTGACCTGCAACAAAACAATACAAACATGAACATAGATTTAAGGAAAAATTTATTTGACAAAATATAACAGATTGTAAAGTAAAAATACCTGTCCACTGGGGGCATCAATCTCATGTGCAGCTGGAATTTTCCTTTCCCTTTTATCTTTAGCACTTGGGCAACCTCTAATATTGTGATTAACACCTCCACACCCACTGCATTTCATGGCAGCTCCTTTTTTTCTCAACCCAATTCCACCTGCCTTTGTCTGTGTGTGATAAGACTTTTGGGAACAATTTTCATCTGCTTCTTTCCTTCTAGCATACTTCTTGGGCCTTCCTAGAAGCTTTTGGGACACTGGTGGCATGAGTGGAGTGACATCTACCTTGGGCCATAGATCAACAGCATTCAATGCTCCAATCATAGTGGAATATGCCTCCAAGAAAGTTTTTTTTTTTTTTTTGTAGCATATATCCACATATTCTTCTGGTTTATGCCCAAGGTAAAAAATGGCACTAATGGCATGTGAACATGGAATTCCATTCAACTGCCACCTCCTACAATTGCATGTCTTGTCTCCAAGGTGAACTTTATTGTTTGAGCCAAAACACCCCTCAATCTCAAACTCATCTTTCCCATTCCAGTGTGGTATAAAGTCCATAGCTTTTTTCTTATGCATCTCAAGTATCTTCTCAATCTTAGGACAAAGGTCCCCAGTATGCCTCAACATCATATCTCTTCTTTTATGCATCCTTTGCATGAGCATCACTCTAATATATTCTAGCATACTGATAATAGACTTTGATCTAGCCCTCAAAATCATGCTATTGAAACACTCTGATAAGTTGTTCAACAAAAAATCACATTTAGAATGAGTGCTGAAATGGGATTTTGACCATTGGGAAGGGGGCTTGTCAGCCAACCAATCATATAAATCAGGATCTCTCTGTTTTAGTTCTTTCATTGCATTTTCAAAATCAAAAACCCTGGTGGCCCTTGCAGCTTTCCAAAGCAGGTTTTTAAGGGCTAGGCCTTTATGTGCAAGCTTAAGGTTTTTATACAAATGCATGACACAAAACCTTACCTCAGCACCTGGAAGAAGTTTATCAACTGCCTCAACCAACCCCTTCTGTTTATCTGACATGATTGTCCAATGAAAGGGATTTTTAATCCCCAAATCCTGCACTAGTAACTCAATAAACCAACACCAAGATTTTGTTTTTTCCTTTTCAACCACAACATAAGCAAAAGGGTAAATACAATTGTTCCCATCAATTCCAACTGCTGTCAAAAGCCCCACATGTAGTTTTTATGTGGCAACCATCAAAAAAAAATAATTAGCCTACAACCCTCTAAAAGTCCTCTCTTTAATGCCCCCCAACAAATATAAAACCTTTTAAGCACTGCATGGTCACCTTGAAGCTTGCATTTGATTTTTATATTTGTCTCTGGGTTGGTTTTCCTAAGCTCCTCAGCATAACTCCATAACATGGTGTATTGCTCAACATCACATCAAACACCCTTTGAAAGCACAAGTCTTTTAGCTTTATAGAGTTGCTGACTATTAAATATTAGAGATAAATCCCTTTGCAAGATGAACATCATTGACTCTAGGCCACCCAGGATTTGTCCATATTTCTTCTTTGTACTTTTCAGCAATAAACTTGGCATTAGCATGTGACACATTTTGTTCCCTAGGACACTTTTGCTTACTTGACAGAGTTTTAATGATCATTGTGTTTTCATTCTGACATTTAGAGGCATAAACCAACCAAGGACAAGATTCATGTTTACAACTAACTTGGATGTAACACCCCAAATTTTATTTATAAAGGAAAATACTAGCTTTTAATTATAAGCTAGCCTTTGTTAATAAATATTCATGTTAATATTCAAGTCAAAGTTATTCAGTCAGTTAAATTTCAAGTTCGACGTTAAGTCGAATGTATATCCGGTTAAATTCTTATCATCTAAGTCATGTCTAATGTAAGTATTATTATATATCCAAGTGTAAGTCAAACATTCATGGTCAAAGACACGTGAGATTAGGTGCCATTAATTGGTCTAAATGACCATTAATCTACTAGTTGGTCTTATTAGCCTTATTAATTGCCGAAAGATGTTTGGGAAAATTGTTCATGACCTTCATTATCATATTCATGACATGTGGCAGCATATAAGCTTATAAATGAGTAAATAATCTAGTACATAATGACAAAGCACCTTAATTTAATGCCGTGTGTGTTTTAAAATGCCACCTCATTCTTCACAATTTCTTTCACGCCAATTATAAGAAAAGATTGGGAGAATTGGTATTTTATCCAATTTCACTTTAATTCGTCTTTCCATTTATATATGTGAGTGTGGGTAATTTTTATCTTACCTTTACACTTAAAGAAAAAAAGCATTAAGAAGTTAAGCTATTTTCTTAAGAGATGCACGCACGTTACCGCAAGCCGTCGATCGACCGTACGTCTTAGAATTTCTACGAGAAATTGAAGAGGTAATTACGAATTGACCCTCTTTTAACGTTCATGTATCTAATTTACGCAAAATCTGTCAATAGTATAAGTTTCAGTCCATTAGAGGTCAAGTTATTGCACGAGCATGTCATGTAATGTCTAGCTAGGCCATGTCCGTTTACATCCGGCAACTCTCGAACAATCCATGTATTTTAAAGTCAGTTATGTCATGATCTATGGTTTCAAGTGTTAAACGTCCATCAGTAATGATTGACCGATGGATCAGTTATAATGGTGGGTAGCGCACGTAGCGCACGCCACGATCCTTTCAAGCTTCATCGAGTTATTTTTTTAGGTTAAGTCCATGATCTCTCGAGTGATTCGCTTATCTTTAATCATTATATGTCAAGTTATGTTGATTCATGTTATATTCATTTAAGTGTTAATTATCGGAGGAAGTTATCGGATGACCGAAAGGATTGGTGGATGTTGTGGGTTGCGCATATAGCGCACGCCACAACCGGGTTAAATGGTATCGGGTCAGTTAAACTACGTTCATAAATCTCTCGACTAATAAGTGTATTTTGAGTTCCTTATGATATTTGATGTTCAACCATGTATTGATGTTCGGAAGTAATCGCCGGACGGTCGGCAACGGTCGGCCGTAGTCGCTATGACTGCAAGTAGCGGGCACAGCGCACTGGCAGTCAAGTAAGGTCTGCGGACGACTTGTATATGCCCAGGCGGTTATCACACATGGCTGCGGCGTAGCGCCCAATCATGTACTGTCAGCGAACATGCACGCTCGGTAGCGAACGGTTGTCCGCGGATGTTTAGCACAAGCCAGCGTTTAGCTGCCTTGTGGTCCATGCGACTGTCGACGATGCTAGGCACACGCCGGCAAGTCCCAGTGTCAGTTAGCATGCCTTATTGTATGCCAGCGAGACAAGTCGACCGTCGGTCGTGCCCGGCGGCACCCGATGGCCGTTCCATGCGCGCGGGTTGTGCCATTCGCAACCGCCAACACCTAAGTCATGCCCGGTCATGCACAGGCTAATGTCTGTCGCGTCCGGTAAGGTCCAGTTGACGTTGGCCGTGCCTAGTAGCACGCCGGCGAGCTAAGTCGCACGCCAGTGCGCGCGGTCGTCCACGACCGTGCTCAGTTAAGTCCAGCAAGGCCCGGTAGCACCCAGGCCGTGCCACTCCATGCCAGTGACCACGCTCGGGCATCAACATGCCCAGCGTGGGACCGAGCCAGTTGACCCAGACCAGCGGCCGACTGCCCGGCCACAGCGAGCCAGCGGTCCGACCAGCCAGTGAGCCGGCCAGTTCAGACCGGTTACATGAGAGACTCTGTGACCCGGTCCGAGTTCAGTCAGTTCAGTCATGACCAGTCATGTTCAGTCAGTTCAGTTAGTTCAGTTCAGTTTTTCAGTTAAGTTCTCAGTCCAATAAGTCCAATGTAGCAGTACCAGTTCAGTTCAGTATTTTCAGTATAGTCAGTTCAGTTCAGTAATTTCATGGCAGTCCAGTTCCATGTTAAACTAGTTTCAGTTATACCGGTTAAGTCTAAGTATCATGTCAAGGTCAAGTCGAGCATCTTAACATAGTAATCAATTATTTTAATCAGTCAGAGCATAGTACTTAGTAATTGTTTATATTATGTTTCAGTTTAATCAGGCTACTGTTATCAGCACTACCATTTTCATTCAGACGGATCAGGTGGGGACTCAGACTGGGTATTACATTGATTATAATTATCCTACCATGTTTGAGGTATGTATTATCAGTATCCGCTTGTAATGGTCGCCGGTCTATTCTGGGTTCTAGTGGCCTTAGTCTTCCCACTAGAGTGTGCACATGGTGTCTGGCATTTTTATGCTGGCAGATGTTCAGTTATCAGTCAGGTGATGATTATCACGACATCAGTATCAGATCATGATTATTCAGTACCGGTTTCAGTTTCAGTTCAGTTCAGTTCAGTTATATATGCCAGGATCATGATATTGTAATTATTTCACTGTTTACTTCGGTATGAGTTTCTGCGGAGCACAGTGGATATAGTGCTCACGCCCCACATTTTTCATGTTTTTCAGGTAACAGAGTCGTAGCTGAGGAGTGAGCTGGCGGTCGATTCAATACTTTGTCTATGTGTTAAAAATGTTTTGACGACACTACGTTTTCCGCTGATTATTACAATTTCACGAACTTAGTTTTAGAACCGATTTTCAGTCGGTTGATATATTATGTTAAACCGTTTGTTTTTCTTTAAAAACTAAAATGACTGTTTCCAGATAAAGTCATGTTTACGGTAGCACTCCGAGTCATGATTTCACAAACTAGTCAGTGATTTTTATTAAACGGTTCTGCAAAAATTAAACTCTTATATTTATGAAATAGCGGGGTGTTACATTGGACCTTATTTTTTTCATTAATTTTAAAAGATATGTCCCTTCCTTGTTTAATTGCATGCTGCCAAACTGCTTTTCTGAAAGTTGCAGTATCACTAAATTGCATTCCTGATTTCAAAAACAGGGTTGACCATGTCTGTGCTAGGATAAAAAACAGGACCACCATTATGTAGTTTAGATGAGTTATTTGGCTTGCTACTTTTCTCTGCAGGTTCAGGTATTTTCACTTCAAGATTATTCAAGTCTACCCCAACCCATTCAACCTCTTGATCAACATACAAGTCAAAAAACTCATCATCGTCAGAAGCCCGTTCACATTCACTATCCAAGAACCTTTCAGAAAAATCAGAGTCTGACCCAACAAATTGATCACCACTTTCATTTAAATCAGATAACACTATATTAACATTTAAATCTATGTTTTCCACATTCTCACCAACAAATTGTAAAGGTTCATCTACTGTTGGTAGATCATGAGAAGGAATACCCACAAAATCTTTCATCCACTGACTATCTTGAACCACCATTTTTTCATGCTCAACAAAAACCCCAACCATTCTATTAACATCAAGAAAATTCACCATATTTAGGACATCAGAGTCATTTTCAAGCACCATCAAATCAGAACAATCATTAACCCCACCTTTACTGCAATGAAACCCAAAGACCTCTTTCATTCCTACTTCGTCAAACATACTCTTCAGTTCAAGCAATGACAAGTCATCAACATTGAAACCATCTATATGAGCAACATCACCACCCAAATAACACATTTTTACCAAATTACAAACATACCAGAATGGTGCAATCTGATAGTGAACAACTCGGATGAAGAGGAACAATCTTTGGAGGCTTCGCCATTGTCACCCTCTTTTCGAACTTTCCAGCCCATGTGAGTATTTCGATCTCAAAATCAATTTTGAATGGATTAAAGGTTCTGAATTTGGGAGTTTTGGAGTTGAGGTTTTAGGGATATGAAATGCTAGGGTTTAAGAATGAAAGAAAATAAGATTTTGGGGATGAGAACTAACAGATAATAAACAGATGTTGATAGGGGATGGTGGTGGAAAGAAATGTGAAGTTAAGGAGGTATTAACTTCACATTTTTTTAGAAGAAATGCTCTCACATCTCTCTAACTTTCTCTCTCTAGAACCTAACCCCTCTGAACCCTCCCACTCATCTCTCCCACTTGTCTTGTGACCACACCAAGAC
>CACSLK010025528.1:63277-81745 GCA_902706635.1 Striga hermonthica
CGTTGACTTTGCCGTGACGGCAGCTTTCTGGATTGGTCAAGTTTGTTTGATTCCGAGAAGATTTGATTTGCGGTCAACTGTTCGGGCCAGCCAGATCTACATAAATTTTAAGCAGTAAGTTTTCTTCAATCAAACCTTTAGATCCGCTGCGCATAGGTTTATGTTGAATGTTTGTCTGTGATTTGTGCATATCGAGATCCTCATGGGTTCCAACACAGTCGTCAGTGGAGACGCCTCACCATTGTTGGCAGGCGTGCTCAGAAGCACATTTTTTGGACCTTGGGATCTGGGGTGGTTAGTTTCTGGGATGAGTGGTGGTTCGAGTACTAGGCCAGTCACTCACCTGCCTTTCATGCAGGTGAATGACCTTTGGACGAGAGGGTTTTGTGATAGAGATAAAATGGAGGGTATTCTTGGTGAGGGTGGGGGTTTTAGTAGTCTAGAGATTGACCAGATCCGACAGATTCCCATTCTGGAGGGAGGTTTAGATGGCATGAGGTGGAGACTTACATCTTCGGGTGCATTCTCTACGTCATCAGCCTAAGGAAAAGTGAGGCTGGGCAACCGGCCAAACCATCTCTTCGGGGCCATATGGACCGACCTTCTCACCCCGACCATTTTCGTCTTTTTGTGGCGACTCCTATTACGATGCATTCCCATTGATACTGTGATGCAGGCGAGAGGGTTCTCCTTCCCCTCCCGCTGCCATTGTTGTGCTGAGACCGGTACCTTTGAGATCGAGACCTTCACCCACCTTTTCCTTGAGAGTGAGACTGTGAGGAGAGTGTGGGAGCACTATGCCAGATATACTCATATACCCCTTCCCACTACAGACAATTTTTTTGACACGTGGGCTTCCTTATTCCTTGTCTGATCCTATGGGCCACCTGGACAGAAAGGAATAATGCGAAGCATAGGGATATTATATTTTCTCGTGTTTACATTGTTTTGCAGGTTGACAGACACCTTTTCCTCCTCACCGCCCTAGGTAGACTCACGACGAGAGACTGGACAGGATGTACACCGCCCCATCGTTTGCGGCCACCACCTCCTTTATATGTCCAGCATCCACGACCCAGGACCGTTGTTTGGCTAAAACCCAAGGCCCCTTGGGTTAAGCTAAACACTGATGGCGCTTTCGACAGACATACCAGAGCTGCTGGAGGAGGGGGCCTGATTAGGGATCATGGTGGGGCACTCATCTCTTCCTTCCATGGGCCACTCCGGGCCTCCTCGAGTTATGATGCAGAGACTCAGGCGCTCAAGATTGGTTGCCGCCTCGATCTGCTCTCATGTATGGATAGAGATGGATGCTGCGGCTGTCATCACTCTTTTGACATCTGGCCACCAGTGCTCATGGCAGATCCAGCATCCTCTTATGCGTATCAGAGACACACTCCGCTCGATCCCTTACCAGGTCTCACATATATTCAGGGAGGGGAACCGGCCTGCCGATTTCCTTGCTAGCACGGGGGTATCTATACCCCAGAGACGCATCCTTCTTCCTGAGGACATTCCCCTCCGGCTTCGGACGCTCATTCGAATGGACCAGTTAGAGTACCCATCCTTCAAATTCGGTCGACCGCCACCTCCTGCCCCTGACTAGATTTGACATCTTGGACTCCATGCCAGGTCACTCTGACCAGGACGACCTTCTATGAGGATCTGATCTTAGACCCACTGCGATTATTTTTGTGATCCTTGTATTTTTATTTTCTATTTTTTATTTTCTCTACTTTTGATGTTGCTCTTTGTACTTCCGACTTGGATGTAGACCTTTGATTTTTAGCCCTAGCTGGGCCATTATATTCACAGGTCGGGGGTGTAGCCTAAACCCCCCATCCCAATCTGGGATGTTTAAATAAAAAAAAAAAGGAGGTATTAAGATAGAAAATAATGTTTAAGAGCCAAAGTGATAAAAACCGTAAACTTAAGGAAGCAAATAAAAATTTTCCCTATTTTAAAAGTTAAGTGACAGTCTGAAGAAGAAAATGTCCCATCCCATATTTTTAGGGCTAATGAGTGGGGATTTTATCACTTTAGATCAATTTAGCATGACAAAATCTGAGGGATTCACATCCTATAGAAATTTCAAAATATCCTTTTTTATCATTATTTAGTTATTTTTTCTTTTTTCTATTTTTCTAATTTAACGATATTAGAAATATAGTATAGTTCTTAGTGCATAATTAATTGAATATATTTTAGAGTAAAGATTGATTAGATATCATTTTATAGTAATATAATTACCACATGTTAATTTTAAAGTAACTGCATTATATGGAAGAATAAATAAGGAAAAAAATAATATTTTTGATTATTTTTCATGACATTCGAAAGTTCTAAATATAAGTATTTTCTTGCAAACTAACTACATAATTATTTTCAACTAATATAATCAAAGTGCCTGCCACATCAAGTTTAGAAACAAGATTAATAAAATTTATTAATTGAAATTTGATTCATATGTAAACAAAATAATTCATTAATTGTTTTCGCAAAGTAACATTTATTTTAACACCATTGTCCAAATGACAATGTATTTTTTTTTTTTACTTTTTTGGACAGAGCAATAGATTAAATTGCATTTCAAAATTAAATATTAAAAATTTTAAATTAATTATAAAAGTCATCTCTAACGAAAATAAGAGAATCTTTCTAACTCTGCCAAAAAAAAAATGCAGAAACGCGTATGACCTTTCCATTCGTCTGCCTCTTTTTTTTTTTAATAAAAAAAAAATCACCAACAAAATCCACAGGTAATCAACTACAAAACTCTGATTAGAGAAGCATTCATATATATAAAAAAATCAACGTCAACCCATCATCATATTTTTCCAGTAATTGCAACATATATTTCTCATAAAAGATAAATTGAGATTGGCATAGCAGTTGACGTCTTCATCATCGAAATCATCCTGGAAGGAATTGAAGAATTCGGCATCGGCAAGGCGGTGGAGGTCCAAGAGAAGGCTGCTTCCGCCACGGATCTGAGACGTTGCCAAATCTGAACTAACAGTCGTCACACCAGATAGTTGCGTCCGCCGGTCGCCGAGCAGCTCTCATTTCCTCGCCGATTGTCGCCGCTCACGAGCCAAACCTATCAGTTGTGTCTGCCCTCGACCGCAATCGCACTGCCGTACCGGAGCTGCTGCTGGGATGCGCCATAGATGGGCCAACCTTTGTATATATGAATCTTTCTTTTCTCTTTTCTGAAAAAGAATAGAACTTTTGTCTGCTGAGAAAAAAAAAGATGAATTTTTGGGCATGTTTTATTGTGCTTGATATAGCCATACTATCGTATAACGGTTTATACGATCAACGGTTCTGAGATTACCGAGTCGACTTAGCCAAAGTCCACTCTCTCCGTAAATGTAACGCCACACTTTTATTTGACGAAAGTCAAGGACTTTTGAAAAAAAAAAACGAAAATTTTTTGAAATTCTTTTCATATACCACTTGGCGCTACTCGACATATAATCAACATTTACGAAATATCAATCACTCGCAAGTAATTTAAACTTTATCAAATATCCAGAGTCAAATCGAAACCACCCTCACAGGGTTCTAAACAAAGTTCCGAAATCAATCATTAGCAAACGGGGCATCTCCAAAAACAGTGTTCGAATTTCTGAAATCATAAATACTTCAGAGTTCAACATAATGACAAAAGTAATCATAACATAATAGCAAAGCGGAAGCAACATAATAAGGTCCGGTCAAACAACCGACCACCACTCGTCTCTCGCCGCCATGCAGCCGCCGGCTCAACCTGCATCCATGAAGAGCAGGTGGGGATGAGCACATATGGAATCCTTTGTGCTCACCGCTATGCGCATGAACAGTTATAATACAAAAGCAAGTATGGCATGGTCACAAGTATGAACATAGACAATCAAATCTTTCCCATCTCCTATCCAGAGTCCATTACATATCTCATTACATATCTCATGTGCACACCTATCAGAATAGACTACATTTGGTCCACGTATCGTCTCCCCGCGGGAACTCTAACATTGTCAAAGTAGGAGATTCATCCGTCAACCCCGAGGGTTTTAAACGGGAAATCCACTGTCAACCCCGAGGGTATTAGACAGGTCTGCCAACCCCGAGGGTTTTAGGCAGGAAATCCATCACAAGAGGAGATTACCCACTCGGGGTACGTTCTATAACAACGGGGATACGTTCGACGGCCGGTACAGCTCACGCCGAAAGTTACACTTACACATTTCATACTTTGATCATACCCAAGTAAGTAAAAATATTCACAGTTCAAGGCATAGACAATTTTTGAATAATAAACCCACCTGGTCTCCGGAGAATAGAGAAATCACATAAACCGGGGAAAAGCACGCCGAGAGCACAACTCGTCAACACCTACGATTATTGAAATATCCTATAAACGTCTATCCGACACCAAGATCATCACATTTAAGGCACGTAAGGTTCACATCATCAACACATAAACCAACTCAACACATATTAGTCACATAAGCAAACACTTAACAAGAATCTCTATTAAGCTACATCTTTCATGTTGATCATTTCCTCCTATTAACACATTTGCTACTCGAAAATAGACCATGCATTAAACACATATACCCTGCCATAAATTCTGAAATCTTCAAGCATAGCTGACTTACAAAAATCATATAAAATCCAATTCACCTCCTTTTTTAAAGATTCCGAAACTCACTGAATCTTAACTCAAATATCTCCAACTTTTATGTTAAATACCATCAAATATAATCACATTAGATCAACCAAAACAAGTCATACATCGAGCACATAAATGCAGTCCGCAATATACAAATAACTGGGTTCACATTAACTTGTAAAAATCATAGAAAATTCATTGTAAAACATTTTTCCAAGATTTTAAATGCTACAGAAAGCCAACTGAAAATACTTTATTTCACAAGAAGAATTCAACTCCAAGAAGCGAGTCTTTGAAGGTCAAAAATGAATTAGAACTGAGACTTAAAATCTGCCAAAAACCCATTTCAAGATACGGAAAGCACTTCAGTAAATTAACTCAAACTCATGATACAAAGTTCGGATCAGCATGAATCGTACCTCATTAGAAAGCTAAGAAAATGATCTGCAACTTTCATGAAGGTCACGTTTTCATTTGATCACTTTAAAGCATGATAAACAGGTCAGACATAACATTAGTACATGCTGTCGGGTCTTTAAAAAAAAACTGCTCGCGCAACAATTTCGTAAAAATCATAACTTATTCATTCCAAATCGAAATCACATGATTCCAAAGCGCATTGAAAGATAACCGGATGAACTAAAATCTATATGAAGAACACATTTTCAAGAGACGAGTTTTTGAAGGGCAAAATAGCGGCACAACAGAGACCATAAAAATCATGCTATTACAAGAAATCTCAAAGAAACTTAAATAAATGTATCTCCATAACATAAACAACTTATTAAACACTTAAACAATGATCCAACAGCAACTATTTCCACAAACATAAATCACATAATCAAAGGAGGTTCGCTTTAGGCGATTAAGACCGGATCTTCTCAACAACTTCTCAGCACTATATAAACTCAACATTATCAAGAACATGAGCATGTCATGGGGCTGCTCCTAACTCAAAAAAAACGCAGCAATAGCTCGCCCCTTTAAACATTAAAATTTCGAAGCCCGGCAAGGCTCCGAACGTGCAAATAATATCCCGGCTCATCAATGACTTAGAAAATAAATATCCCGACTCTTTTTTAAACTTCAAAGACATGCATTTTTCAGAGGCTACATGACATCCGAAGTTGAGAATTCAACATCATCTTGTATCAACTATATGATAACTCTCATGAACAATACACAAAAATCATATAATTTACATGAACCTTAAGACACTTAGCATAATCCTTGAATTAAAACCCATGAAATGGAAGAGAGTGATAAGCCATATACCTCCTCAAGGATCTCATGGAAAAACTGAAAGAAAACATGAAGGAAGTCTCGGACATAGAACTCATCTCGGCTTCCCGCTGCTACTTCTGCTCGCGTGCGGCTCCCGGTTCTCTGCACTCGGCCCACGAACGCTGAACGGGGCTTCTCGTACGGGGTCCGCTGACCATGAACGGAACTCGGCTACTCACGACTTTGCTCACGGCTTCGGGACTGGCCCCGGATCTCTGCTGGACGGAAAGAGAAGTGCAGCTGCTCGACGGGAGCCTGGCTGCCACCAACATCGGCGAAACTCACCAGACAAAGACCGCCGCTTGCTGAAAAGGGCCGACAAGGATGGAGGCTTCTTCTCCGGTGATGGCAGATGCACTACTGCCGAGATTGCGTGGTTGAGATGACCTGCCGGTCTGCAAGCGGAAGGAGAAGGTCGCGACGTGACAGGGAGTTGCGTAGGAGCGGCTGCAGTTGATCGATTGTGGTGGTGAAGGGCCGGCGTCGGCTTGCTGCTGTTCACTTCCGGCGAGAGAAGACGGTAGAGAGTGATGCTGATGCTGGTGCGCGGGCGATGATGATGATGGAGGCGTGTGAACAACAAATCTGAGGGAGAGATATATGGAACGATGGGGGCGATGGATTGAGCGAGAGAAAAAATCTCGTTCTCTTTCTCTGCTGATGGCGATCGCGAGAGGAAGATTGGGAGAGATGAACGATACAGAGCTGTGGGAAGTGGATTTGTTTCTACTGAGGGTTGGGAAATTCATTTATACATGAATTCTAGGTTAATCAAATTGTCTTGGTCCACAGATAAGAGATCGCACGCACACATAGGTACCAGATTAGAGGGGAAAACCGGTTCGGCTTAGCTGGTTCAGTTCATATGCGGGTTCGAGATAATAACTCGTTCTCGGGCTCAGTTTAATCGCGCGATGAATTAAAATATTAACCGAATAAAATATATACAAATAATACACATAATAATATTTACTATTATTACACATAATTTATTTTATTAATTACACACATTAATCACATAAAATCAATTAAACAATTAAAAAAAATTAGACATTTAGAAATAATAATAATAATAATAATAATAATAATAATAATAATAATAATAATAATAATAATAATAATAATAATAATAATAATAATTATAATTATAATAATAATAATAATAATAATAATAATAATAATAATAATAATAATAATAATAATAATAATGACATTTAGACATTTAATGACATTTAGGCAAATAAATATAATAATAATACTAATAATAAAAGCAATAATAATTTAAACAATTCCTAAATATCTCACAAATAAACGGGGTATTACAGTCTACCCACCTTAAAGGAATTCCGTCCTCGGAATTCGAAAATCAAACATCCAAACTCTAAAATGCAACATCAAACATGAAGTTCGGATATCTCCTATAGTCTCGCCCTCAGGCTCCCCAGTTGCCTCGAACTTGCCGTGCCGGTTCTATTGCACCTCGACGAGATCGACTGCCCGGGTCCTCAGCTGATGAACCTTCCTGTCCAGTACGAACACCGGTACCTACTCATAGGTAAGGTCTCGCTCGACCTGCAACTCGACGAAGTCCACCACGTGTTCGAGGTCATGTACTCCGACAACACAGGCGGTAAAGCTAACCGGTAGGCCAAGTCTTTGACTTGTGCGAGAGTCTTAAAGGGTCCGACATAGCGAGGCCGAAGCTTCCCCCTTCTCCCCGAAGCGAGCCACACCTGTCGAGTACGACCTTCAGGAAGACATTCGCATCAACATAAATCTCATGGTGATTACATAGCCTCTAATCGAGACTCGAGACTTCGCTAAAAAATGTAGCACCACAATTATCTGTCGGTTCGAGGAACATTCCTCATACGGCTAAGCGATTAACAACAAAACTCACTTAATCGAGAATTAAGTTGTCATACATCGGTTCGGTGAAACTTAGAGCTCTCGGTTCAAAGTTAAAAATACAAGGTTCAAGAGGTTTCCCAACACATATTGATACAGAAACTGGTTGAACGGTTCAAAAACGAATTCGAGGTATAGGGCTGACTACAAGGTCAAGGTTTGGCCGTACGCACTGGCCTTAGGAGTTTGGCATTCGGTGATGGCGGCAGCGGCTCTTATGCGAGTCAACGATCGGCCACTTCAGTTGGCCTCACGTCTCTCAGCACACGCGTGTATGCTCAACCACCACTTCGCGTGGCTACACCCAGCCAGGGTCGGTGTTTGGTTCGAGGTATATAAAAAGAAAAAGAAATTCTCTAATCCCAGGTTCATAATTTCCAAGGTAAACAGAAGGCCTAATGGTTTTACACTACAAAAATTTAGGGTTCCCTCAAGGATAATTCCATTAGGTACAAAACAATTTCAACAGTTTCATGGGTGTCAAGCTTTATAAGGCATAACACGAGTTCCAAGTCCACCAACTTCCCTGATTAGCACAATATCCAACAAACAAAACAACGATAGAGGTCGGAAAAACTTCCCGAAAGAAACGAGTTTCGACTCTTTAACCAGGAATAATCTCAATCCCAGCGGTCACTACCGAATAATGAACGCTTAGCTCATTCGACTCTTCCGACTAACAGTGTCGGCCATCACGTTAGCTCTTGGTCAAGTAGCTAACCGTGCCGGCAGTCCTAAATGAGCTTCCAAAGATTACAAAGAATGAATATCAAAAGTTAAGGTGGCTCTGCACTCCATGATGTGCTTGTACCAGGCACGACTACCCTCCTTAAAAGATTCTCAAAATCCTTTTAAGGTGGAACAACACTTCTCAATTCCCTAATTTATACTGAATTAGAGGATTCACAACACAAATAAAGAAATCTAGAGTTCATCATGAAACGCTAGAGTTCGCCAATTTCAAAGGTGGATAGATCCTAAGCCCCGATTTAGCACATACATAAGCAATCATGAATAGAAAACATTTCATAAGTGATCTCAGCGATACCTATGACTTACATACCTTGAGGGGCGCAGCATGACGAAGACGAGTGGTCGATGCTTAACTCAAATAATCATATATGCACATAATTCAAATTTAAGCAGTCTACAGAAACGTAGACCTGCTCTGATACCATACTGTAACGCCCCACTTTTATTTGACGAAAGTCAAGGACTTCTGAAAAAAAACAACGAAATTTTTTTGAAATTCTTTTCATATATCACTTGGCGTTACTCGACATATAATCAACATTTACGAAATATCAATCACTCGCAAGTAATTTAAACTTCATCAAATATCCAGAGTCAAATCGAGACCACCTTCACAGGGTTCTAAACAAAGTTCCGAAATCAATCATTAGCAAACGGGGCATCTCCAAAAACAGTGTTCGAATTTCTCAAATCATAAATACTTCAGAGTTCAACATAATGACAAAAGTAATCATAACATAATAGCAAAGCAGAAGCAACATAATAAGGTCCGGTCAAACAACCGACCACCACTCATCTCTCGCCGCCATGCAGCCGCCGGTTCAACCTGCATCCATGAAGAGCAGGTGGGGATGAGCACAGATGGAATCCGTTGTGCTCACCGCTATGCGCATGAACAGTTATAATTCAAAAGCAAGTATGGCATGGTCACAAGTATGAACATAGACAATCAAATCTTTCCCATCTCCTATCCAGAGTCCATTACATATCTCATTACATATCTCATGTGCACACCTATCAGAATAGACTTCATTTGGTCCACGTATCGTCTTCCCGTGGGAACTCTAACGTTGTCAAAGTAGGAGATTCATCCGTCAACCCCGAGGGTTTTAGACGGGAAATCCACTGTCAACCCCGAGGGTATTAGACAGGTCTGCCAACCCCGAGGGTTTTAGGCAGAAAATCCATCACAAGAGGAGATTACCCACTCGGGGTACGTTCTATAACAACGGGGATACGTTCGACGGCCGGTACAGCTCACACCGAAAGTTACACATACACATTTCATACTTTGATCATACCCAAGTAAGTAAAAATATTCACAGTTCAAGTCATAGACAATTTTTGAATAATAAACCCACCTGGTCTCCGGAGAATAGAGAAATCACATAAATCGGGGAAAAGCACGCCGAGAGCACAGCTCGTCAACACCTACGATTATTGAAATATCCTATAAACGTCTATCCGACACCAAGATCATCACATTTAAGGCACGTAAGGTTCACATCATCAACACATAAACCAACTCAACACATATTAGTCACATAAGCAAACACTTAACAAGAATCTCTATTAAGCCACATCTTTCATGTTGATCATTTCCTCCTATTAACACATTTGCTACTCGAAAATAGACCATGCATTAAACACATATACCCTGCCATAAATTCTGAAATCTTCAAGCATAGCTGACTTACAAAAATCATATAAAATCCAATTCACCCCCTTTTTTAAAGATTCTGAAACTCACTGAATCTTAACTCAAATATCTCCAACTTTTATGTTAAATACCATCAGATATAATCACATTAGATCAACCAAAACAACTCATACATCGAGCACATAAATGCAGTCCCCAATATACAAATAACTGGGTTCACATTAACTTGTAAAAATCATAGAAAATTCATTGTAAAACATTTTTCCAAGATTTTAAATGCTACAGAAAGCCAACTGAAAATACTTTATTTCACAAGAAGAATTCAACTCCAAGAAGCGAGTCCTTGAAGGTCAAAACTGAATTAGAACTGAGACTTAAAATCTGCCAAAAACCCATTTCAAGATACGGAGAGCACTTCAGTAAATTAACTCAAACTCATGATACAAAGTTCGGATCAGCATGAATCGTACCTCATTAGAAAGCTAAGAAAATGATCTGCAACTTTCATGAAGGTCACGTTTTCATTTGATCACTTTAAAGCATGATAAACAGGTCAGACATAACATTAGTACATGCTGTCGGGTCTTTAAAAAAAAACTGCTCGCGCAACAATTTCGTAAAAATCATAACTTATTCATTCCAAATCGAAATCACATGATTCCAAAGCGCATTGAAAGATAACCGGATGAACTAAAATCTATATGAAGAACACATTTTCAAGAGACGAGTTTTTGAAGGGCAAAATAGCGGCACAACAGAGACCATAAAAATCATGCTATTACAAGAAATCTCAAAGAAACTTAAATAAATGTATCTCCATAACATAAACAACTTATTAAACACTTAAACAATGATCCAACAGCAACTATTTCCACAAACATAAATCACATAATCAAAGGAGGTTCGCTTTAGGCGATTAAGACCGGATCTTCTCAACAACTTCTCAGCACTATATAAACTCAACATTATCAAGAACATGAGCATGTCATGGGGCTGCTCCTAACTCAAAAAAAACGCAGCAATAGCTCGCCCCTTTAAACATTAAAATTTCGAAGCCCGGCAAGGCTCCGAACGTGCAAATAATATCCCGGCTCATCAATGACTTAGAAAATAAATATCCCGACTCTTTTTTAAACTTCAAAGACATGCATTTTTCAGAGGCTACATGACATCCGAAGTTGAGAATTCAACATCATCTTGTATCAACTATATGATAACTCTCATGAACAATACACAAAAATCATATAATTTACATGAACCTTAAGACACTTAGCATAATCCTTGAATTAAAACCCATGAAATGGAAGAGAGTGATAAGCCATATACCTCCTCAAGGATCTCATGGAAAAACTGAAAGAAAACATGAAGGAAGTCTCGGACGTAGAACTTGTCTCGGCTTCCCGCTGCTACTTCTGCTCGCGTGCGGCTCCCGGTTCTCTGCACTCGGCCCATGAATTCTGAACAGGGCTTCTCGTACGGGGTCCGCTGACCATGAACGGAACTCGGCTACTCACGGCTTTGCTCACGGCTTCGGGACTGGCCCCGGATCGCTGCTGGACGGAAAGAGAAGTGCAGCTGCTCGACGGGAGCCTGGCTGCCACCAACATCAGCGAAACTCACCAGAAAAAGACCGCCGCTTGCTGAAAAGGGCCGACAAGGATGGAGGCTTCTTCTCCGGCGATGGCAGATGCAATACTGCCGAGATTGCGTGGTTGAGATGACCTTCCGGTCTGCAAGCGGAAGGAAGAGGTCGCGACGTGACAGGGAGTTGCGTAGGAGCGGCTGCAGTTGATCGATTGTGGTGGTGAAGGGCCGGCGTCGGCTTGCTGCTGTTCACTTCCGGCGAGAGAAGATGGTAGAGAGTGATGCTGATGCTGGTGCGCGGGCGATGATGATGATGGAGGCGTGTGAACAGCAAATCTGAGGGAGAGATATATGGAACGATGGGGGCGATGGATTGAGCGAGAGAAAAAATCTCGTTCTCTTTCTCTGCTGATGGCGATCGCGAGAGGAAGATTGGGAGAGATGAACGATAGAGAGTTGTGGGAAGTGGATTTGTTTCTGCTGAGGGTTGGGAAATTCATTTATACATGAATTCTAGGTTAATCAAATTGTCTTGGTCCACAGATAAGAGATCACACGCACACATACGTACCAGATTAGAGGGGAAAACCGGTTCGGCTTAGCTGGTTCAGTTCATATGCGGGTTCGAGATAATAACTCGTTCTCGGGTTCGGTTTAATCGCGCGATGAATTAAAATAATAACTGAATAAAATATATACAAATAATACACATAATAATATTTACTATTATTACACATAATTTATTTTATTAATTACACACATTAATCACATAAAATCAATTAAACAATTAAAAACAATTAGACATTTAGAAATATAATAATAATAATAATAATAATAATAATAATAATAATAATAATAATAATGACATTTAGACATTTAATGACATTTAGGCAAATAAATATAATAATTATACTAATAATAAAAGCAATAATAATTTAAATAATTCCTAAATATCTCACAAATAAACGGGGTATTACAGTAAACTCCCTATAATATCTCCGGTTAGAGGTACAGGCATCTCTCGGTCGACTCCTACGTGTCGACTAGAATAAGCCGATTCCCCCAAAAAGACGGATAAGTGCATCAGGGTCTACCGACGACTGATGATGACCCCGTCGACTCGAGTTGGTATCCCGAGTCGACTGAGGAAGTCCCGAGGCTCATAGATCCCCGACAATCCGATACACTTCGATATATCATAAGAAAGCTGTCAAGGATAAGAAGGAAGCTACTAAGGATAATAAGGAATCTAAATGCTGACTAGGAGAGGGACGGAATGCGAACCGACCAGGGTATTTTGGACATTTCCAGTAAGTCGGCCAGGGCATTTTGGGAACTTCAGGTAAATGTCTTGCTTTTATATAAAGGAGCTGAGGTAACCCAAAAACCCTAACTCCCATTCATTCCATATTCTCCTCCATTACTGCTGCTCTCTGAGAGCCGTTCTCTCCATCTCTCTCACATACTGACTTGAGCGTCGGAGGCTCTACGCAGGAAATCCCTCCACCGTTGAGTTTTTGCAGGTCTTCTCGTGGTTCAACGACAGTTTGGAGGCTATCGAGTCAGATCTGAGTTCATTTCCCTCGATTCATTTCAGATCTGGGCGTTTTTCTATCGGTTACTCCAGATCTGAGCGGAGACGCATTATTTTGGCACCGTCTGTGGGGAGTTCTTGAAGGAATTAAGAGCTGTACACCTAGCTTTGATCTGTCTCTGATGGCTGAGAAGGAAGGATTCCAGAAAAACTTGAACGAGGATTTCAGGGCAACATGGACTGACAAACGACCTCCGCCGATTCCCAGCCCCAGACCACCGCTCCAAGTGTTTGGTTTCCCACCATTCGGAGCACACGTGCCGTCAGAATGGCGTATGGGGGAGTAGACGCCTATTACCCCACCTGGAGTCAAGATCCCATTACTTACTCAAGGAGGGGCTAGCCACGTGAAAAGGACGAGTGGAGAATTCAAGGGTCATGAATCGGCTGAGACCTCTCTATGTTTGGGAAGGCTGCCTGGATCGCTCGAGTAGGAAGCGAGGCCGCCGCCTCGAGTCGAGGAGCAAACCTTGACCATGACGAGGAGCGAGATGCAAAGAATGATTGCAGAAGCAGTAGCGGCCCAAATCAAGCAGATGTAGGTCGACCAGCCCAGAATCGACCAGCCAAGGGTTGAGCAGCCAAGGGTCGAGCAACCTCGAATCGAACAGCTCCCCCCGGAGCATGAACAGCAAGCCCAATCCCACGAAAGACAGAGTAGAAGGGCTGACGAAGAGGAGTCTTCTGTCAGAACTGTCAATCCACAAGCAAGGAACGACACTCTCGAGCAGTTGCTAGCTCAGGTGCGAGATCTGCGCGCTCGAGTCGAGGGGAGAAAAACAGGGAGCTCGAGAGGACACCCCTGTTCGCAATATATTCTAGACGCCGACTTGCCTCAGGCGTTCAGAGAGCTTAACATCTGGTACGATGGGTCGACTGATCCCTCTCGACATCTGAGTTTTGAAAATATGGCAGTACTGCACCGCTACAATGACCCTGTTCAATGTCGAGCGTTCCTAATGACTCTGCGAGGACCTGCGCAAGACTGGTTTCATCAATTGCCCCCGGGAGCCGTCAGGGACTTTGAAAAATTTAGATCAAGTTTCTTTAACCAATTTGCAAGTGTGAAGGCCCAAGAGAAATATTACCTTACTTTGATAGGCATGCAACAAAAGGAGGGAGAGTCGCTGCGAGATTATGTGGCGAGGTACACGCGAGCGTGCGTCGATGTGCCTTCAGCCACTGAGGAAATTAAATCGGGAGGACTAACTAGGGGATTGCTCCCAGGACTGTGCAGAAACTCTTTGGCGAAGCGACCGGGGAGGACCTTCGACGAGGTCCTGGGTAGCTGTGCCAAATATATGAACGTGGAGGAAGCAAAAGGCGATTTCTTGCAGGCGGCAAAGGCGAAAACCCTTCCCGATCCCCGAGAGGAGAAGAAAGATAAGAAGCCGAGTTCGACGTTAGAAAGAAAAGGATACCTGAGAATAGAGAAAGAGGGACGGTCGAGGGGGTGGAGGCCAACCCAATACACCCCTTTGTCGGTCCCGAACGCTAGAATATTGGAGGTAATGGAAAAGGAGATCCGTGATGATGTCGTTAGATGGCCGCGGACGAGAAAGGATGGACCAACGAAACCCAAAAGCAATTTGTATTGTCGGTTCCACAAGGATTATGAGCACAACACTGACGAGTGCAGGCATCTCAAGGATGAGATCGAGAGGCTGATCAAAGCCGACCATCTAAAGGAGTTCATTTATAAGGATCGAGAAAGAACCAGTCGACGCCGGGAAAGAAGCAAGAGCCCTCGCAAGAGGGAAAGGACCCCCGACAAAGAGGAGCTCCCTCAGAAGAGAGGGGTAATTCATATGATATTTGGAGGGAAGACTGACGGGGATTCGAATCGGGAAAGAAAAGCGTATGCTCGAGGGCGCTATGGAAAGGTTGAGGTGCAGCAAGTTGAGGAGAACGACCGGGTAATGAATTTTGGGCCAGCAAATATGGGTGAAATCGAGAGGCTACATAATGATGCTCTAATGATAACGGCCCAAGTGTCGGGTTACGAAGTGCGAAGGGTGTTCGTCGACACTGGGAGTTCGGTGAATGTTATCTTCTATAACTGCCTCAAGAGGATGGAGCTGGATCTTGAATTGACGCCATTACATACATCACTTTTTGGATTTAATGGGTCAGAAGTTGCACCCCTGGGAGAAACCATGCTCGCAGTCGTCCTAGGGGAAGGAGACCTGCAGAAAGTCAAGATGGTGAGATTCGTAGTGGTCGATGTTGAGTCCGCCTACAATGTGATTCTCGGGAGGCTGGCGTTGAACGCATTCCAGGCGGTGGTATCAACTTAGAGATGGATCACTTTCATCCAGGAAGGAACTAAAGGGGAAGAAAAGAGATGGATCATGCATGTCGACGGATCCTCAGCAGCCAAAGCATCGGGTCTAGGGGTTGTCCTAGTATCTCCCGAAGGCGAACAACTCGACTTCGCCATCAGAATGGGCTTCAAGGCCTCGAATAACGAAGCAGAGTATGAGGCGCTAATTAAAGGGATCCAACTCGCAATTGGTGGCGGAGCGACATAAATCATGGCCCATTCCGACTCGCAATTGGTCGTTGGCTAGGTAATGGGAAACTGCGGAGTAAAAGAAGATAGAATGATGAAGTATGTTGAGGAAATCCAAAGCCTCATACAAGGTCTGGAGAAGTTTTAGCTGACTCAAATCTCTCGAGAGGAAAACAAGCGAGTCGATTGGCTCGCAAGAATTGTAAGCTCCAATGAAGGAAAAATTGGAGGTTATATTACCACGATGTATTTGGAGGGAAGTGTCCTCAGCCAAACAATGGAAGTCGACGAAAAAGACGATTGGAGGAAGCCAATTCGTGAACTCTTGCAGGGTCGCATACCTACAGGAGATAGACAAGAAGCAGAGAAAGCTGCCCGATATCTAACCAAGTACTTTGAAGTCAACGGGATCTAATATAAGAAGTCGATGATTGGGCATCACCTGCGCTGCGTTTCTGAAGAAGAAGGGAACCATGTCCTAAAAGAAATTCATGAAGGATGTTGTGGGGCGCACGCAGGATCTCGAGCCTTAGCCGGCAAAGCCTTGAGAGCAGGTTACTACTGGCCGAAGATACAGAAGATGGCCGAACATCTAGTGTGGGGATGCGAGAGATGCCAACGACACGGTCCAATTCCCCATATCCCGGCTGAAACCATGACGACAATCAATTGCCCGATCCCCTTCGCTCAATGGGGAATCGACTTGGTGGGACCTTTACCAATGGGATCTGGACAGAGAAAATTCCTTGTAGTCGCGGTCGACTACTTTAGCAAATGGGTCGAGGCAGAGCCGCTAGCAAAGATTACTGAAGAGAAAATGATACAGTTCCTATTCAACAACATCTGTTGTCGATTCGGAGTCCCGAAGATATTAATTTCAGATAATGGAACTCAATTCCAAGGCAAGCGAATCCAGACATGGTGCCTTGGCATGGGCATCAAACTGCATTTCGCCTCAGTGGCGCATCCCCAAGCGAATGTCCAAGTCGAAGTGACAAACCGAATTATCCTCCAAGGACTGAAAAAGAGGCTAGATAAAGCTTCAGGAGTATGGGTCGATGAGTTAACAACAGTTCTGTGGGACTATCGGACGACTCCGAGAAGCTCAACAGGCCAATCCCCGTTCCACATGGTATATAGAATGGACGCACTCCTACCCATCGAAGTGGGCTTACTGTCTCACAGGTCGACATTCTATGAAGAAGGAAAAAATGATGAGATGGTGGCAGAGGCCCTAGACCTAATCGAAGAAGGGCGAGAGGAAGCTTGGGTGCGGACCGTCGAATACAAGCAAAAGATGCGCGCAGCCTTTGACAAAAGAGTTTGAACCCGACGTTTCCAGGTTGGAGACCTCGTCCTCAAACGAGTAGATGCCCTCAAACATGTCGGAAAACTCGAAGCTAATTGGGAGGGACCTTTCACTATCACAAAAGTTTTCGAAAGAGGAGCGTACGAACTCGAAGACAGGGAGGGTCGACAGCTGCCCCGATCTTGGCACGTGATCCATTTAAAACGCTTTTATACCTAAAGGCAATGTCTTGAATCTCTTTTTGTACTGAAAAACGTTCGAATCAAATTCAGTAATGCAATGAATTTCAAGTTTGTGTTTCAATTGTGTCTTTTACATAACTATGCCAATTTCATTATGATCACTCGATAAGTTGAATTTTTAAGGAACGATTGAAAAGTCGATTAACTCAGAAAAGCTGTGAAATAGACATAAACAACTTCAAAGTTATAATTCGAGTAGAATCTCGACGAGGCTATGAAGCCTACGACTACGAAGTCGATTTAAACAACTATGAAGTTGTAATTCGAGTAGAATCTCGACGAGGCTATGAAGCCTACGACTACGAAGTCGATTTAAACAACTATGAAGTTGTAACTCGAGTAGAACCTCGACAAGGCTATGACGCCTACGACTACGAAGTCGATTTTGAACAACTAAGAAGTTGTAACTCGAGTGTAACACCCCACTTTGATTTTAAAGAAATTCTGGACTTTCCAAAAAATCAGTGTAAAATCTTCAAAATCATTTTCGAAAGTTCAATGGGTGTTAAACAACATTTTTCATAACCCAAGTCTTATCTGGGATCACGGGGATTCATTACCCGGTTTTCACAAACGTTTTTCATTAACCGAAACACATCACGAGACATAATACTCAACATGAATATATAATCAAACCATAATACCCAACAATCCGGGTTCCACAAATTTCCAAAACAAGCAAGTCATAAGTTCTGGAAAAATAGCATAATCAAGTCTCAACATAAAGGTTCATAAAGCCTTATTCATACGGAAGCGATAAATAGAAATGACCGACCCACTCGCCTCTTCTCGTCACCCAGCTCCTGCTTAACCTGCATCAGTAAAGAGCAGGTGGAGATGAGCACTAGATGAAAAGCGTGCTCACCACTATGCACATAAATAATACATGTTAAGATGGTATGGTCGCAATATGAATATAAATCAATCATCATCATGTCTCATCTTCTAATCACAACAATAACTCA
>CACSLK010025529.1:10919-23107 GCA_902706635.1 Striga hermonthica
TTATGCGTTATGTTTTCGCATAGTTACGAATCGCATATCTATATAAAACTCGCATAAATGTATCAATATGCGAACACATTTCGAATAGTGTTACGCACCGCTTTTTTTTCATCTAATAGTTTTTTTTTTTAATTTATTAATTTAGTCAAAGAACAAGAATTTTCCAAAAATTATTATTTACCAACTCTCCAAAAATATACGACGTTTGTATGTCGCAATTTTGTACGTCGCAGAATAGAAAATTTACCAACTCTTCACACTGATGTTCATTTGGACATTCCTATAGGCCTTAACTTGATTTATACGGCCCAGTTGATATTTCATTGGACAGCCTATGTTAAATCATTAGAGTCCATAAAGCTTACTTTATAACCGGTGGATTACCTCTTTTGAAGCCCATGGAACATGAGCCCAAGTGCAACAACAAATCAGCCAGCTTTGGTCGTGTAATTTCATGATACCTCAACTCAACTTGACTTTCAATAAACTAAAACTCAGTAAAAAAAAGTTTCCACTCGTTTAATAAACAAGCTCAAGTCCGATTAAGTGTTCTAGCTTTGTTCGTTTAACTATACATCGTTTAATAAACAAACTCAAGCTCGATTCAATTAAGCATACAAATGAGTCGAGTTCGAGCTTTCACTAGCTGAGTCAAGTTGTGTTTAAGAACAGACCGATATGCATATTAATGGTATGACCAAAAAAATGTTGAACCATGCAAATTTGATTCTGCAAATTTAGTTCACAGCTGAAGAGTTTTTTTTTTTTTTTTTGTATAGAAAAAAAAATGTAAAACTTAATTATTCGAAAACAAGAAAAGAAAAGAAACAAAGAAACGCGGTTCATATATAGTCACTAATGATGGAATCTAATAAAAATGAATACCGAAAAAGAGTTCATTGGCTATACTTAACTAGAAATTAACTTGGAAATGCCTACATGCGACGAAGAAATTAACTTCGTAAAGCCCTAAACCTTGTAATCGTCACGGCCAAATGCGGATTATCGATCGTGAAATCATCGTATCTCTTGGAATAAATGATGTCCTTGAAGTTTTTAGCAATGAAGTCCAATGTGGCATCTTTCAATGATTTGAAAGAACACGTGTTGGATATCTCTAAAATATCAAGCGCGTTGGAAGTGCTCAAGGATTCCTTAAGGTGATGCTCACATACCTTTCGGAGGGGCGCTATATCGTATTCGTCTGCAGCCATTGCCAACAAGTACAAGTGTTTCTCGACCATCTCTTTCGGGAGATTCCCTTTGTATAGCAGGAACTCGATGAGACATTGGAGCTCTTCGTTGGTCATTTCGGACAATGTTATTGACTCGTTAGGCGGGGCTTTGTCGTCGAGGATGTTTTTGAGGATGCTCGATTTTACGGCCTGCATCTGTGGAACAATGTGAGTCTTTATGTGTAATTTAATTAATGTAAATATTTGTAATCTGGATATATATTAATGTTATATAAATTTAATATGAAACTGAAATGTATATATGATTGTGTACATACCAAATGGGCTTTATGTGCATCAATAGAGGGTTCATTATTCCCCGGCTTCACTTCAATATCAGTACTGTGAATTCCATTGATAAATGCAACTACAATTCTACCCAAAAAATTTATCTTTTCATTCTGCACCTCAACTCTTTCCTTCAGTAGTTTCTTCCCCCATAGAAACTCGTTCAATAAACCCTGTTCGATAAACAATTGTCAACATAAAAACATGATACATATATAAGCCATAGAATACTTTCAAATTGAAATATCATAATATATTTATATATATATATAAACAGAATCATACTTTTTTTTGGCAGAAAAAATATAGTGACATGCTACAGTCCCGTTACGGTACCATGCATCATGTTGGGTGTTTTAACCGTTAGATACACATATAGTTAGTTTAAGATAGATAGATGATCCAAGGGTTAAAACACCCGAGTGACGGTACCATAACGGCGTTTTCCAAAAATATAATTAGCATAGTAT
Organism: Striga hermonthica; assembly: GCA_902706635.1. Lineage (NCBI taxonomy): Eukaryota > Viridiplantae > Streptophyta > Magnoliopsida > Lamiales > Orobanchaceae > Striga > Striga hermonthica. The sequence goes on from CACSLK010025529.1 coordinate 12,913, forward strand.
TAACTTAATTAGTTAAAGACAAGAAAAAAGAAAGGTTACGTTGTCCGAATTTGATGGAGGAGATGAATTGCTCGTGGGTTTATCAATATTGCAACTTTCTGCATCAAATCTTTTCTTCTTTATGGCAACGGCGGCTAAAGCAGAAACACCACCACCAGCCGCGGCGCCCAACGTGAAGACCTGGTAACAACGTGACGTCATGTTTTTTTTTTTTAATTGAATTTTTTTTTTTATGTGAATATTGAGAGAAGAAAATTGGAGAAAGTAATGAGAAAATAAGAGATGAAGAAATCTTATATATATAAGATGAAGGAAGTCGTGTAACTTATGGTATCAAATCTCGGGTCAATCTCCTTAATTTATAGGATTGTATAAAATCAATTTATCAATCTGTAATATCGGAAATTTAATTTAATAGGATTGTATAATTTTAATTTAATTAAGAAATAAAATTGATCTTGCAATTGCTCTGTCATAAATATTTATGTACTAATTAATTTTGTTATTAGGAAAGTGGCGGGATTTCCATGAATTATACTCCTCCGTTTGGAAATGTCTAGGTTGGATTTTTTATTACTAATTGTTCATCATTTTAGATCATTTTTTAATAATAATAATAATAATAATAATAATAATAATAATAATAATAATAATAATAATAGTAATAATAATAATAATAACTAGTGTGTCACGTGTGATACACGAGAAAATAATATTAAGATTGTGTTATAAATTAAATATATAAATAACATTAATCAAGATCCATCATTTTTTTTAATTATACCGTGTTTGGTCACAGTCCGATCGGATGGATCGAGAACCGGTTTATAACCAGTCTAGTTCGTTTGAATAAAACATTTACTATCGAATCCGTCAACAACAGTCGGTTGAACTGGTAGGATCGATACAATTTTCTAAATAAATTTTGCTACATTTAAAATCATTTTAAATAAAATTAACATATTTAAATAAACTAGAGATTTATAATTGTTTATCAATTAGTTTAAACATTTGAAATTTTAAATTGTTTAGGTATTTAAGTAACATATTTTATTTAAATTTATTACAAAAAACACTATATATATATATATATATATATATATATATTAAAATAGTTATAAATTAAAAATCTGAACAAACCACAAATGATTTAATAAAATAACTTGATCGTTTCGATGATGGTCCGGATTTGAAAACTTCTATTTACTGTACATTAATAAAAATTATAATAAAATATTATTTTATTCACATAAATATTAATAAAATGATATAAGTATTTATAAATTAATAAACATGTTTTCATAAAAGTATTGTTAATATGATTATTTGAAGTTTGTACTACATCACATTCACGTAATAAATTATTTTCAGTATTAAAATTTATATTTAAATACCATCTAAAAGTGATTCAATCAACTTGAGCAGTACCCTAATTCAATCCGATTGATCCAAAAATTTCCTTATTTGTCTATACAAAATGATAGTATATTAATATTATAAATTATATATCTAAAGGTGCATTAATTATTTTTACTTTATGCATATTAATAAAAGATAAACATAGTAATTTTCAAAAAATTAAGATTAAATGATTGATTATCAATTTAAATAATATTTTTAGCATTCTATATTTTTTTGAAAGGCACAAATATAAAGACCGACATTCTAAAATTTTTGTTATATTTTGAATTGAGATTTTATAAACATAGAGACCGAGATTTTAATGTTGTTCGTTGGTTCTAAGAAAAAAAAATAAAAAACATGCACACATAATAGATCTTAACCGGATTTTTTAAGTAATAAAATGATCTAAAACCGAAATTTAAGGTGTCATTTAATAGTTTCCATGTCTCGCACAGGTCACGTACTATATATCCCGTATATTTTTTTATTCATTTATATAATTACAAGGCTAGATATATGACCTTAAAATTGTACACCCCGTGCATCGCACGGGATCTGTACTAGTCTATACTTATATTATAAGCAAACCTATTTACTAAATTCAGTATGTTGAATAGTCAATCACCCGGAAAAATTACGTTTGTTTGGATCAGCAACTCCATACGGCATTGCAACAACAGTGGTCACTCCCACGGCTGGCTGAAACATGGGGTATCCGAGAGAATGTTCAGATGATCTCGCTGGGCAAAGGATATTTCAATTTGCATTTCTCTTCATTAATTACGTGTAGTTTGGTAAAAAAAAATCTGATAAAATCAAGAAATAAAACGTGTATAGTAAGATTTGATCACAAATCTTTTCTTATCTTTTTTTCTAATTTGGACGTGTATTTTTTTTTTTTTTTTTTTTTTNTTTTTTTTTTTTTTTTTATTTCAGATTTTTTTTGTTTCTAAAATTCCATAGTATTAAGGAAATAAATCATGCATTTGATCATAAATCTTTTCTTATCTTTTTTTCCAATTTGGACGGGTATTTTTTTATCTCAGATTTTTTTGATTCCAAAATTCCATATTATTAAGGAAATAAATCACGCTCTCTCTTTCACAAATAAAAACAAATTTACAACTAATATAACTAACGCATCTCATAGTATTATGCAAGGAATAATTTATAATTATATTTATTTATAAAAGATGATAAGAATAGTTCAACATATTTATCTCACTCGGAAATGAAAAGATATTTCACGTTTTAAAATGTTATACTCCTCAAATAAATAGTTTCCGTGCCTCGCACAGGTCACGTACTATATATCCCGTATATTTTTTTATTCATTTATATAATTACAAGGCTAGATATATGACCTTAAAATTGTACACCCCGTGCATCGCACGGGATCTGTACTAGTCTATACTTATATTATAAGCAAACTTATTTACTAAATTCAGTATGTTGAATAGTCGATATTAATTAATGACTTTCTAATCTTATCAAGTGCATTAATTACGTGTAGTTTGGTAAAAAAAAATCTGATAAAATCAAGAAATAAAACGTGTATAGTAAGATTTGATCACAAATCTTTTCTTATCTTTTTTTTCTAATTTGGACGTGTATTTTTTTTTCAGATTTTTTTTGTTTCTAAAATTCCATATTATTAAGGAAATAAATCACGCATTTGATCATAAATCTTTTCTTATCTTTTTTCCAATTTGGACGTGTATTTTTTTATCTCAGATTTTTTTGTTTCCAAAATTCCATATTATTAAGGAAATAAATCACGCTCTCTCTTTCACAAATAAAAACAAATTTACAACTAATATAACTAACGCATCTCATAGTATTATGCAAGGAATAATTTATAATTATATTTATTTATAAAATATGATAAGAATAGTTCAACATACTTATCTCACTGGCAAATGAAAAGATATTCCACGTTTAAAAATGTTATACTCCTCAAATAAATAGTTTCCGTGCCTCGCACAGGTCACGTACTATATCCCGTATATTTTTTTTATTCATTTATATAATTACAAGGCTAGATATATGACCTTAAAATTGTACACCCCGTGCATCGCACGGGATCTGTACTAGTCTATACTTATATTATAAGCAAACCTATTTACTAAATTCAGTATGTTGAATAGTCAACATTAATTAATGACTTTCTAATCTTATCAAGTGCATTAATTACGTGTAGTTTGGTAAAAAAAAAATTGATAAAATCAAGAAATAAAACGTGTATAGTAAGATTTGATCACAAATCTTTTCTTATCTTTTTTCCAATTTGGACGTGTATTTTTCTTTTTTTTATTTCAGATTTTTTTGTTTCTAAATTTGCATATTATTAAGGAAATAAATCACGCATTTGATCACAAATTTTTTCTTATCTTTTTTCCAATTTGGACGTGTATTTTTTTATCTCAGATTTTTTTGTTTCCAAAATTCCATATTATTAAGGAAATAAATCACGCTCTCTCTTTCACAAATAAAAACAAATTTACAACTAATATAACTAACGCATCTCATAGTATTATGCAAGGAATAATTTATAATTATATTTATTTATAAAATATGATAAGAATAGATCAACATACTTATCTCACTGGCAAATGAAAAGATATTCCACGTTTTAAAATGTTATACTCCTCAAATAAATAGTTTCCGTGTCTCGCACAGGTCACGTACTATATATCCCGTACATTTTTTTATTCATTTATATAATTACAAGGCTAGATATATGACCTTAAAATTGTACACCCCGTGCATCGCACGGGATCTGTACTAGTCTATACTTATATTATAAGCAAACCTATTTACTAAATTCAGTATGTTGAATAGTCAACATTAATTAATGACTTTCTAATCTTATCAAGTGCATTAATTACGTGTAGTTTGGTAAAAAAAAAATCTGATAAAATCAAGAAATAAAACGTGTATAGTAAGATTTGATCACAAATCTTTTCTTATCTTTTTTCCAATTTGGACGTGTATTTTTTTTTTTTCAGATTTTTTTGTTTCTAAAATTGCATATTATTAAGGAAATAAATCACGCATTTGATCACAAATTTTTTCTTATTTTTTTTCCAATTTGGATGTGTATTTTTTTTATCTCAGATTTTTTTGTTTCCAAAATTCCATATTATTAAGGAAATAAATCACGCTCTCTCTTTCACAAATAAAAACAAATTTACAACTAATATAACTAACGCATCTCATAGTATTATGCAAGGAATAATTTATAATTATATTTATTTATAAAAGATGATAAGAATAGTTCAACATACTTATCTCACTGGCAAATGAAAAGATATTCCACGTTTTAAAATGTTATACTCCTCAAATAAATAGTTTCCGTGTCTCGCACAGGTCACGTACTATATATCCCTTACATTTTTTTTGTTCATTTATATAATTACAAGGCTAGATAAATGACCTTAAAATTGTACACCCCGTGCATCGCACGGGATCTGTACTAGTAATATTAATAGTACGAATGGGTAAAAATTTGATCACAAATACGTAATATTTTATTAATTAAGATAATAGTTTATTTTAAGCAACTTTTAAACTACCCACTACACAAATTAATGGTGGTAATATCATTGAATAAATATTGGGAAGAGATATTCTCCTTCCTTCCACACGCAATAGCCAAAATAGTCATCTTCCTTAACACAAAAAGCTACTCTCTGTCTGAAAACTTCAATGGCCAAGAGAAGGAAATTCGAAGCCAAATATGTCAACGGTGAAGACGGTCGACGGCCGGCCGAAGAAGCCAAGTAAATTTCGATCGCTCTCTCTATCTCTGTATCTCTATTGTTAGAATTTATAGAGATTTGAATTTTCGATTTTAAATTCTGAGTTATTTTTTGTTTTTGGTTTTCGAGATTGATTTTTATTCGAATTTGGCTTTCGAGATTGAATTTGGTTTTCGAGATTGATTGTCATGGTTACTGGTTGATTTTAAGGTGACTAGCGGTTTTTACAATGGGGATTTTCAAATGGGGGAAGTTTATGGTGATAATTGTTTTGGCCTGAAGCCCTTTTGTTCTGTTAAGCTAGGGATTTTCAAGGTTCAAGTTTGGATTTGCAGATATCCGAGTTTATGTTTATGGATGGTATAGCCCTTGGTCATGTCGTTGTCGTCAACCTCGAAAGCCCGACCTTGAGGCAGTACAACCTTGCATGGTCATCCTCACCGAAAGGAGATCACTGACTGTTTCTGGAATCGGAGGCGTCGACGAATCGAAAAGGTGAATCTGTTGTTGTTCACGATGGTGTTGTTGTTGTCACTGATATTCTGAAGAAGGTGAAGCCCGCGAAGCAATTCGGCATGCCACATGACGGAAGAGGAAAAGTGTATTTCCCGATTTTGTGCGTTGTGCCACAAAGGAGTGTAGTAAACATATACACAAATTATACGTTAGTTATACATAATCTATAATATGTTGTTTTTTAGAGTACCCAAAGTTGTTGGTTGAATTTTGTAAATGTCATGTAAAGTAGTCGTATGTTGTTTATCTTATGTATAATTACATCGATTTAGATTTTGAAGTCATTTAGAATTGTGTGTTATGTTTTTATCCCGTTTTAATGTTGTTTATATGTTGTTTATCTTATATATATATACCGTTATTATTAGAAAACTGTCAAATGTGTATTATGTTTTATCTCGTTTTAGTGTTGTTTAACTTATGTACATATATACGGTTATTATTAGAGAACTGTCATATCATGTTTATCTGATGTATATGTAAAGTATATCTGAACATATATACAGATCACAAATAACATTTTTTTCTTTCTTTCTAAATTAAATGCATGATTTTTAATTAGAAAAGTAGACATATGTTGTTTATCTTATGTATAACTACAATCGATTTAAATTTTGAAGTCATTTAGAATTGTGTATTATGTTTTTTTTCTCGTTTTAATGTTGTTTATCTTATGTATATATATCGTTATTATTAGAAAACTGCCAAATGTGTATTATGTTTTATCCCGTTTAGTGTTTATATGTTGTTTATCTTATGTATATATATACAGTTATTATTAGAGAACTGTCATATCATGTTTATCTAATGTATATATAAATTATATCTGAACATATATACATATCCCAAAGACCATTTTTTTTTTTTTTTTTTTTGCTTTCCAATCCCTTAATTTTAAGCTTCAAATTTGTTGTTCTTTTCAATTTTTTTGCTTGCGGATTCTCTAGCCGTAATGAATTAAATGTATGATTTTTAATTGGAGAGAGAAACATATTTATTCTTAATTGAATTAAATGCATGCTTTTTAATTGGAGAGAGAAACAAATGGAGAGAGACAAAGTCCTTGGACAATTAATTACGTGTTTATTGATTGGAGAGAGAAGGAAAAGGAAATCAATGATTGGAGAGAGAAGGAAATCAAGAGGTGGCAGTAAATTTCGTACTTGTGAAAAGAAAACCAACATCAAGTCCTATTTTGATTAAATTTTTTTCAAATCGTATACATGATAATATTTGTTATATAGAATACTAGTACAACGCTCGTGTATTACACGGATGCTTGTTAATTTTTTTTTTAAATTTAAAATTACTGAAAATAGGTAGTTGGAAATTTAAATATATTTTAAAAATATTTATATTATTTTATTTAGTATGACACTTTTTATTTGTGCGACTTACTTGTGTTATATTATAATAATTTTTTAATATACAACATATAACTACATTAAACATAAATATATCAATTAAGAAATAATTGTATTTTTCTAATGAATTTTAAGAAATATTATTATTTTTTATTATTATAAAGATAAATATAATTTTTTTATTCCATATATACAAAGCCAAATCGAAGATCATCAAAAGATGATTAATTTAATATAATATATATGTAAAACCGATAAAAATTACAAAAGTTGTCAACTTTTAAAATATATTTACAATTCATTAGCTAATTGTTGGAAACAAATCAAAATACACAGATATATTAGTCACTTAGTGACTCACTATCTAAAATTACAAAGAATTAAAGGGTTATATTAGTACAATTGATATTAAAATACCTAAGTTAGCCAAATAATATTTATGGAATGCCCGAACCTAGATTATTATATATTAATATATAATATTATTTGTCCAAACCTAACTACGAAGCATGATTCTTTGCCAAATAGGATTCCGAAGTACCAGAAGCAGCATGTTCAGCGCATTCTGGAATTATATATAGGGAGGATATGTAAGTAAATTTCCCAAATACTTTTGTACAGGGCATGTGAATAATGATATCACATCTTGTGATAAAAGTATAAAAATTGTAATTGTAAAATATAATAATTAGACGGACCTAACAAAAGCCTACTAAAAATACAACAAATTGCAAGCTAACTAATCAAGTTCAATTAATTAATTTAAAGAAAAAGAGAACGCGATATATATACCTTGGCCGAATTTGGTGAAGAAGAAGATGAGTTACCACTGAATTTATCAATTTTTTTCGTGAGAACAACTATGGTTTTGGCATCTCCATAACAAACTCCACAGATTGAATATATATTGGTGGGATATGGATCTCGTAAGCCAAGGCAAATATCACAATAATTCATTTTTTTTTTCCTTTTTTTTTGTTTGTTTTTTGAGAGAAGAAAAATTGTGAACGTGTGAAGAAAATTTAAGAAAATAGAACCAAAAAAAAGAAAAAAATAAATATTTAAGTATTTATATAAGAACTAGAAAGGTGTTACTATATGGTATCAAATCTCCTAGAATAAATCTCCTAATATCAAGGAGAATAGGAGATCATATATTAACTTAGGTTAAGTAGGAGTAATAAAAGTTTTACTATTGTAAGTTGTAACTATTGTAAGTTGTAACTATCCTAGAATTATAAATAGAATTACTCTCTTGGAATGAGATTGTGCTAGGACTTGGCATATTTTTTAGTTAGAGCCTCTCCAATGCTGGACTAGCGTCTCTAGAAATTGTGCTCCAAGCCTTCACCGCAGCGCCAGAAATCTGCGCTACTTTGCGATTGTGAATAATGTTGCGTTACATCTGGCGTAGCTTCGATACAATATTTTTTTTTATGTTTATGCCTTTTAATATAATATTATTGATAAATTAAGTATATGTGTATTAGTAAATATATTTATTATGATAAATAATTTTATATTTTTTATTTTGTAGTTTTTATTATTTGTAATAAAATATTGTAATATTATTGATATAATTTTATTTTGTAATATATATAATGTTGATAGCCGAGTTGGCCCAGATTGAACCGGATATTCAACCTTTCAGGACCGAGCTGAAAACTCGGTCTAGTGAAGATGTGCCGAGCTGAACCGAGGATTAAAGACGTACAGAACTATCATAGGAACTTTCTCCCAGTCCGGCACCTGGCTTAGTCAGGACAAAGGCCGGCCTGGATGGATGCCGGACAGAAAGAAAACTATTCTCAGTCTCGTGAACACCCTCGAGTGAGGTGCCGGCCTCAAAGTCTGAGAAGGCCGATCAGGGGGAAAGCACAGGCTTCGATGAGCATTAAAATATTCCCACTTGGGAGGCCATCATTAGACGATTGGACAAGTAATCATGGCCTAGCACCCTATCAGTAAGCCTAATCAGTAAAGCCTACCAGCATTAAATGCCCCCCATCCTGGTATTTAATGCCTGACAGGTAATGATTGAAGAAACCTCAAATCGCATTAAATGCATGTCAGAAGGATGCCAGACTGCCCTTCAAGGTCACTGTGCGACAAGACCGGTGAACAGTAGCTGAATAGTGCCACATTAAAGACTACTATAAATAGCAGCTCATTTCATTTATTTTAGGTTGTTGAAATTCAACTAACTCTGCCTTCTCTCTACTTTCTCTCTCTAAAACTGTAAGAAACTCATTGTAAGAATTGAAACTCATTGTAAGAATTATAAGTATATCGCAAGTGCCGACCTCGTACGAGAGGCCGACCTCGTGATCGCCTAATAAAACTGCAAATAAACCGAACCATCCTTTCATTTTCAATCTTTTATTTTCGACATTTATCATCTCAACCGTTGACCGAAAACGCTCGTCAACAGTTTGGCGCTAGAGAAAGGGCACCATAAGTTACTTGGTGTCAATTATTCGATCTTGTGAAGCCCCATATTCACTCACCTTCATTTACCTCGAATCCCGTTCAAGATGGCTTCATCCAGTCACGACGAGTCAACCCAGCAGTCCGGCGCTCAGCCTCGCCGGCACAACGGCGAGGAGACCTCTCGCCGCAACCAGCAAGGGACTCAAGCCCCTGTCCCTCCTGTCCTGACTTTTGCTGCTGCCATGCAGCATCCCGACGTTCTCAAAGCCTTAAAAGGAGTCTTCGCCAAGGCCCTTGCGAGCCAGGCACCCGGGGGGAACGCCGTGGCGGCCACGGATAACCCCGTCAACTAATCATATAGAATTGACAAACCCTAACTCGACAAACTAACATCCAACTGTCACCAATAGCAATATCGAAATGTCACTTTTCGATTATATCAATCTATCGAACTCAAATTCATCAATTCTAATCAATATCCCTCACATAAGCAAGAACAATTTCAAGCCCGAGAGATGCACGTTAAACAAGAATAATCATTCCCCTATCCCCAGCGATTCGAATTAGCTACGCATATTGAATTCAACAAAAAAAATCAATTCTCCAAATTTAATCATTATTCATGAATTAAACAAGAGAGAAAAGCTTACAATCAATCCAAGGTCCAAGTCGAATTCGTAATACAAGCGTAATCCCGAAGAAAAAGGAGAAAAAATGGAA
>CACSLK010025579.1:7715-20503 GCA_902706635.1 Striga hermonthica
CTAGGTAGATTAGGCTTAGATATAAATTTGTGCCTATATAAAGGCCCCATCCCTATGTTATATTCAATCATTCAAGAAGTCAATAGAAATCTAGAACTTTGTTCTTCCAACTTTGCTTTTGTCTTTTCACCAGAATACTACTGCAATTTTATCGTTTCAATAGGCGCGGTTGTGGCTAGAGAAACACTATCGGCGATTGAAGGCGCGGGTTAGCGGCTTATCGGCAGTCGAAACACACGATCCTCATCAGCCACCTACGGCGTTAAGCTGTTTCCTGACCAAACCTGACTTTCTCTCGGCAATTAATACTCAACTGGACATGACATAATATTTACTTAATAAATTAACATGAAGTGCTCGAAGGTCTGATACTTAACACAATCAATAACCATGCTCGGCCCGTGGTGCACGCTACGTGCGCGACCACGCCCCTCGGCCGACTCAATGACTAACATGAATAATTCTTCGAGCACACAAGCTTAACTGAACATGATACAACATAAAAGGACTGAATACGCGAAGCTTGTTCGAGAGATCTCAAATGAAACATAAACATGCTCGACAAGTACTACACGCACTACCGAAAGCAATACTCAGGTAAACCAAGAACATGACTTGAACACGGCTGATCTAACATGGCCCTATTAACATTAACAAAAGGTGATATTAAAGTACCTCTTCGAACGCTCGGCAACACTCCACTGGTGCAGTGTCCGTGCGCGTGCGTGCGGTACTCGGCTGTAACACCCCACTTTGATTTTAAAGAAATTCCGGACTTTCCAAAAATCAGAAAATAATTTTTCGAGATCATTTTCGAAATCTAACGGGTGTTAAACAATATTTTTCATAACCCAAGTCTTATCTGGGCCCACGGAGATTCATTATCCGGTTTTCACAAGTTTTTTTTTTTCATTAACCAAAATCATATCACATAAAAAAAAATACTCAACATGAAATATCCAAACCTCATAAAAACCAAACATCATAAACAAAGGGTCTATCAAGTATTCCCAACATCAAAACAAGTCATAAGTTTTTAATAAAATTTTTCACAAGCCTCAACATAAAAGGTTCAACGGAACCTCATTTATTCTAACGGAAGCGAAATATATAGGCATAATCAATAGATCGACCCACTCGTCTTTCCTCGTCAGCCGACACCTGCTTAACCTGCATCCGTGAAGAGCAGGTGGGGATGAGCACAAGATGAAAACGAGGTGCTCACCACTATGCACATATAGCACAATAATGAATAATGTAAAGAAGGCATGGTCGCAGTATGAACATAAATCAATTACCTGTCACATCCCCATATCATATCACAATATATTACCCCTGTGTACACATCTTTCATTAGCCATGGAAAGGGAATTCATTACCCTAACAGTGGGGGTACGTGCCACGCTACGGACACGGCCTTTCATTAGGTCTTAAGGGACTTACCTCGCAAGGGTAACCGTATTACATCGACGGGAACAACCGTACCGACGGCCGAATCGGCTCACGCCGATAGGCTACATGGTTTACATGCATACTTAGATCATACCAACCCAACATTAAATAAAATACATACGGCATGGCAAATTTTATAAGTAAACCCACCTGGTTTGAAGCAACAGATATCACGGAAAAATACGAGTAAGCTGAGAGCTCGGCTCGTCAAACACCTACAATAATTAAGAGGTCCCTATAAATAACTATCGACCCAGTACTAACTAGCTCATGCCATTTAAGATTCATATCAAAAATACTTAGATCAATTCAGGCCATATAAGTCATAGAAGCAAGCATTAAAAAGATAAATTTCATTTTCGATAATACCACATGAATTTTTCAAAACATTACCCGTGCAGCGATTTTGAATTCGACAACACTCGAAGCACATAAATCTTATTAGTCTGATTCAAGTTGCATTAGAATTCTAAGACATGCATCTACAATGTTTATGAAGAAACCAAAAGCATATAAAGTCATTAAGGTAGTGTAAAAAGAGTTAACATTCAAACATCAAATTTGGTTAGTATAAAATCTTACTTCATGCATATCTACATTCAAATTATCACAACTCGAGCTACATACATCATCTAAGTATGAGTTTTATCTCTTTAGAAAGCTAATCAATAGAACTACAACTTTCATGAAGACTATAAACTCTTTTGAGCACATTAAGATACCATACACAGGAAAAACATTTATAAATACATGCTGCCGGATTTTCAAAAAACTGCTTGCGTACTCATTTTATAAAAATCATAACTCACTCGATATAACTCGGATTATCAAAATTCCAAAGCCCTGAGAAAGCCAACAGAAAATACTACGTTTCATCAGAAGAGCTTAACAACATATTACGAGTTTTTAATGGTCATAATTACAGAACAAAAGAGCATTAAATCATGCATATAAAAGTTGAAAGAAATTCAACTTCAAACAAGGATTCGGTAGTCCGAACGATATATATATATAACATGTAATATACGAGCACGATCGCAATAACGAGAGGGTTCGGAAATATTACCCGTCTTCGGGAAACTACGAGCTCGGTTAAAGAAATCGAACGAAATAACGAGAATAGAGTTCCGCCGGAAAAACGGCCCAAAACTTTATTCTCAAGACTACAAAAGTAATCTCAAAATAAATGATCGGGACCCCGAATTAATAAATCGATACCACCGTTGTCTTCTTCTCTTCTCGAGCTTTCAAGAGAGTATATTTTTGTATGATTCGACTCGGTTTTCGAGTCCCGACGGAACACCCGAAGTCGACAAGAAAATAAGCTCCTATAGTGACAAAATGAAGAAAAACTCTTTTCTCTCTCGGCTTTTCTATGAAACAAGAATTTCCTTAAAGCTACTAAGTGTTTGACGCCACAACTTATAATAACACTGAAGCCTTATTAAATTCGGAGTAAGCAACAATAATTGATATCCTCATCTGAATATGCTATATCTTAGCTGGAGCATATTAGTTGTTATTCACCAAATGCATTATTTGTATTATAGTTGACTTAATAAAATTTTAAGTGATATTCCTGACATAATGATTTAACAAGAAGAGGTAATATCTGTACAAATAATCCTTGCCGAGTTATTCACATTAAATAGAAATACTTAACTCCTACTACATGTTACTCAGCACATAAATGTCAATATTTATTAATAAGTAATTATAAAAAAATTAGATATTCAATAATAATAATAATAATAATAATAATAATAATAATAATAATAATAATAATAGTCTCCAATAATTCATAATCAAACTGGGCGCTACATCGGCGCTTGACTAGCTTCGCGTACGGTGTGCTAAGCTGTGTGCGGTACTCTCGTGCGCTTGAGCACTCTCTAAGAAATTCTCACAATTCTCCTTATCTCTATACTTAGTGTATATTTAGGGTGATGAAGGAAAAATTTCTCCCCAACCTCACCCTTATATACACGGCCGAACCAAAAGAATGAGGAGGTGATGAGGTGACTTTGTGGCCAACTCTCCTTGTGCCATTTGCTAGCTTTATATTGATTAAAGATGATTACTCACCAAATCATAACCTTAGTCATCACTTAGTCATTTTCATTATGCCACCTCATGCTAGCTAATTTCTCCCCCATGCACTAACAAAAGCTCATGGCATGAATGGGAAAATCTCACAATTTGGCCCAAATTGCTCACGGCAATTAGTGAGTTAATTATGATTAATGGTTAATTAATTATAATCTATATACTTTATTAATCACTAAACATGATACTCAATTTCGGAAATTATTTCGAACATAAACGGGACTTCGAAACTAATTTCGAGTAATCCCGACTGAAAATAATTAATTTTGAAAATAATACTCGATCATATTATTATATCAGAACTAAATACATGATTTATATACTTAATCTGACGGGATATTACACATCCTCTCCTCTCTCACTGACTTGAGCGTCGGAGGCTCTTCACCGGAAAACACTTCCAGTGTTGAGTTCTTGCAGGTGTTCGCAGCGGTCCACAGGCGACTTAGAGACGATTCAAACAGACCAGAAGCTCATTTCCACCGGTTCACTCCAAATCTAGAAGGAGACCCATCAAATTGGCGGCGTCTGTGGGGAGTTCTTGAAGGAAATAAGAGCTTTGCACCTAGCTCCGATCTGTTTGACATGGCGGAGAAGGACGGATTGTCGAGAAATTTGAACGAGGATTTTCGGGCAGCGTGGATGGATAAATTCCGTTGCCGATTCCTGGCTCTAGACCACCACTTCAGGTGCTCGGTTTCTCGTCGTTCGGAGGGCATGCGCGGTCGGGAGCACGTAGGGAGGAAGAAACACCCATCACACCACCTGGGGTGAAGATTCCTGGGCTAACACAAGGAGGATCTAGCCAGACAAGGGCCACTGACACGGGAACTGACGAGAATGAGTCGACCAAAACGACTTTGAGCTTGGGAAAGCGGTCTGAAATGTTGGAGCAACGGGCAAGACCACCGCCCCAGGTCGAGGAGCAAATGATGACTATGACGAGGAATGAGATGCAAAGAATGATTGCAGAGGCGGTGACAGCCCAACTCAAACAGGTGCAAGTCGAGCAACCCAAGGTCGAACAACTAGGAGGGAGCTACCTAGAGTCGAGCAACAAAGGGTTGAGTTGCCACCCCATGATCACGAGCAACAAGCCCAGTCCAATGATAGGTAGATCCAGAGGGTGGAGGAGGAAGCGTTCTCCATCAGGACCGCTAACCCGCAAGCGAGAGATGAGACGCTGGAGCAGTTGCTGGCCCAAGTTTATGATTTACAGGCCCGAGTCGAGGGTAGAAAAGTTGGAGGCTCAAGGGGACATCCGTTCTCGCAGCACATCCTGGATGCCGACCTACCACAATGTTTTTGTGATCTAAACATAAGTTTTGACGGGTCAACTGATCCATCTCTTCATATGAGGAGTTTCGAGAATATGGCAGTTCTGCATCGTTACAATGACCCAATGCAGTGTCGAGCTTTCTTGACGACTTTGCGGGGATCTGCGCAGGATTGGTTTCATCAACTGCAAGCAAGAGCCATCAAAAACTTTGAGGGATTCAGCGCGAGCTTTCTCAATCAATTTGCAAGTGTTAAACCGCAAAAAAAGTCGTATTTGACCTTGATGGGAATTCAGCAGAGGGAAGGCGAGTCACTGCGAGATTATGTGGCAAGATATACGCGAGCGTGCGTCAAAGTGCCCAGGGTGTCGGAGGAAATCAAGGCAGGAGGTTTGAATCGAGGGTTGTTACCAGGCCTATGCAGGAATTCTTTAGCAAAGCGACCGGGTAGAACATTTGATGAAGTATTGGGGAGATGTGCAAAGTATATGAATGTCGAGGAAGCTGAAGTCGACTTCTTGCGGGCGGTTAAAGTGAGTAAAGTTAACCCTCGGGATGAGAGGAGGGATAAGAAAGTTTCTTCGACCGGGGAAAGGAAAGGGTCCCCGCGAACTGAGAGTGATGGGCGATCTAGAAGTTGGAGGCCAACTCAATACACCCCTTTATCGGCCCCTCAAGCGCGAATATTGGATGTGATGGAAAGAGAAATTCATGAAAATGTTGTCAGATGGCCCAAGACGAGGAAGGACGGACCAACGAGGCCAAAAAGTAATCTATATTGTCGATTTCATAAGGACTATGGACACAATACTGACAACTGCAGGCACCTTAAAGACGAGATAGAAAGAATGATTAAGGCAGGGAACTTAACAGGAATTCATATACAAGGATCGGAAAAAGTCGAGCAGGAGGAGAGAAAGGAGCAGGAGTCCTCGCAAGAGGGCGAGAACGCCTGAGAAGAAGAAGCTTCCTCAAAAAAAGAGGAGTTATACATATGATATTCGGGGGATCGACGGATGGAGATTTAAACCGAGCAAGGAAAGCATACGCTCGGGGGCGTCATGGAAAAGTCGAGGTACAACAAGTAGACGAAAATGGTCCAGTGATGAATTTCGGGCCAACGGACGTAGGGGCGGTCGAGAGGCCTCACAACGATGCACTGATGATAACTGCTCAAGTATCGGGATACGAAGTGCAGAGGGTGTTTGTCGATACTGGGAGTTCAGTGAATGTAATATTCTATGATTGCCTCAAAAGGATGGAGCTAGACATACAACTCACACCCCTCCATACCTCGCTGTTCGGTTTCAACTAGTCAAAAGTCGCGCCCTTAGGAGAAACCATGCTCGCTGTCGTCCTAAGGGAAGGCGACTTGCGGAAGGTAAAAATGGTGAGATTCGTGGTAGACGATGTCGAGTCATCTTACAATGTGATCTTGGGAAGGCCCGCGCTTAATGCATTTCAGGCTGTGGTTTCGACTTACCACATGAAGTTGAAATTCCCAGTCGAAGATCAAGTTGGAGAAGCTCGAGGCGATCAAAAACTGTCGAGGACTTGTTATCAAATCGCTGTGAAGACCAACCAGCGGGCCGAGGTTAAGGAAGGGAAGAAGCCAATGTCGAGCGAGAAGAGGCCGAATAGCGATCCCGAACCTCGTGGCGAATTCATGGAGATTTAGATTGGGGAAACGAAGGAACGTGTGTCACCATGGACTTCTTGGTGGGATTGCCGAGCAGATTGTGAAGCAGGCGTCTGATTCCCCATAACCAGTCCAGAAAATGGGCACTGATATGTGGGAATAGAACCAGAATATATGCCCGGGGCGAAGGACGACAGCTGCCGTGATCTCGGCATATGATCCATCCCAGACGCTTTTATGCATAGGGCGATGTTTTAGATACTCTTTTGTACTGAACAATGCTTAATCAAATTCAGCAATGCAATGACTTCCAAGTTTATGTTTAAATTGTGTCCCTTACATATCCATGTTGATTTTATTATGACTACTCGAAAAATCAAATTTTTCAAAACGGCGTTGAAGCTGCCTCAATCTGACGACTACGAAGTCAACCTAAAACAACTATGAAGTTGTACTCGAGTGGAATCTCGATTAAGCTGCGAAGCTTACGACTACGAAGTCGACCTAAAACAACTACAAAGTTGTACTCGAGTGGAATCTCGATTAAGCTACAAAGCTTATGTTGGGGTATACAGTAAAGCAAACTTTTATGTGAGATTTTGGATTGTATTTATTCGATTTCCCATTTGACTGAAATAAATGTTTTCACTTTGTTTCATTCTTTATGATTGATTGAATGCTAAATGTCCAATTATCTTATATTGTAGACAATGTGGTGTGTTAGTAGTCACACAGAATATTACATTGTCGGTCGCTTATAAGATATAAATGGTATTCACAACTGAGATAGTTATGGACATGATTATCGGTTTAGGTTGTAGTATAAACTGGATATAGCTTGTCTTGGCTATTGGTTTATACTAGTGCGCTGCGTCGCATTGAATGGATCACAGTTGAGACGTGTTCTTCTGTTCTGACTATTATGAAGAACCTAGGTCTCGGTGACTCTACTAATTCTTAACCCTAACTGTGATACTTAGATATGTGGGATGTTTGTCTGTTACTTTGATTTACCATGGGTGAGAACCAAGTATTGGTTCAATATGCTCCGTATCTTGGGTAACAACATTATCTGCATGATATCTATTTATTGGCATTAGGGAACCGTGTCCTGGACATCCAGGTTGATGACGTCCCCTTAAGGAACTCATAAGGATTATCGTATAAGCCCTGCAGGTGGATTTAATCCGTACGATAATAAGGTTGAGTGGTACTACTTAAGGAATAAAAGATATTAATTAATTAAAGCAGTCAGAAGCTTTAATAACTAATGGACGTGCGATATCTTAAACACGGGGAATTATATCGAGTCTAATAGAAGCCCTGATTCATTTTGGGATAGGACGAGAGTGCAATATTAATTCTCTAGTGGAATGAATTAATTTTACGGGCCAAATTGTGTTCTGTGCTGAACATAAGTATTTGGGCCTGTAAGGAGCCCAAACCCTATACCTTCTAAGAGATCCCTAGTCTGGCCCAAGGACCTCTATAAAAGGAGGGGACCTCCCACGTTCTAAACCCTAGCCATTTCGTGAGATACTCCAGCTACCATCGTGGAGAGAGTAACGAGAAGGGTTAGAGAAAGACGAGGGCAGTCTGCTTCTTTCAACCGTTTGGAGGATCGTCGTCCATCCGGCGTCCAAGCGTGGTCGGGACACATACTAGAAGGTCGCTCAGATCGAATCAAACCTTCTTTTTCAAGGTAATTCTCTGTTCGTCCTTTAGGAGCATGCCTAGGGTTATTCGAAATCATGTATGTACGTGTTTGTTATCCGATATAGATCTTTGGGAAGGACCACCTCGTCGGCGTGTTCCAGCAATTGGTATCAGAGCCTCGGTTTCGTAGATTATCGGCTCTACCTGGAACATGTAGTTGATTTCGTTTATTCGTTTATTCGTTTTCATTCATTTTCATGGTATGGATGAATGTTTATCTCATTTATGCTTCTAGATGGTGTCTATCGCAGCCCTTGTTGTTTGTTGTAATCGTTTTTCCCACCAGATAATAAGTGTGAGTAGTATAGGCGATTTTGTAGACTGTAGTAGGGCTGTTGTTGTTCAAATTTTTTCTGTAATTTTGTGTTCAAAGTCGAACGTGATGAAGATGATCAATCTGGAGGCGGCGGCTAGGGTTTCAGCATTCACCGGGGTCGGTTTTGTCGGGGGAAACCGTTTTGGCCATAACTTTTGCTACAGGTATCCGATTTCAGCCCATATTACCATTTCGGAAACGGGAGAGCGAGATCTACACATGTCACCGCTTCGCCAAGACGGCCTGTGGCGGGGTCAAATTCAATCGTCTAGATAAAGTTTTCGGCCCTTTTTCTGTCGGTGGGTGCGGACATTGCGTGAATGGCCCGATTTACGCGAGATGTCGATTCGAGTGTTCATCCACGACCTTGCTGAATCATGTAATAGCTTTGATAGGCTGTTAGTGGTTAGTTTTAAGGGGCCGCGATAGATGTGTTTTGATTTTCGTAATTTTATCGCTTTGTGGATGCCGATTTAATTTTTTCTTGAACATGTTTATTTGATTATGTGTCTAGCTGATTTAAATTGATTTTCTGGCATGCTAGAAATCATGTGAATAGGTGCTATAAATTCTTAGAAAGCTGTCATTGCTTTTGTTTTGAATTTTAGGACCATGCTAGGATTTATGTGATTTGCGTGTTAGGAGCATGATAGGAATTGTATTATTTCTTATTGCATGCTGTTAAAAACCTTCAAGTAAAAATGACTAAGTAAGTTTAATATGAATTTTAATTATTTCATTTGGCCTCCACAATTAGTCTTTAAGTAAGGTGTCTGTCGCTTGTGGGACCCTGAGAGTCTCCCCCTAACGGATGCGGCATTCACGAGCTTACTAGATAAGACTTCTATTCAAACGACTTAACCTTTAGGTGAAGTGAGTGGCATACGTGTGACCCATGGGGTCTCCTCCCTAACGGATAGTGTCATTCATAAGCTCACCGGTAAAGATTATTTCGAGATAACCGTAGAAAATTATTTACAAGTGATGTGTCTTCCCCATCGGTAGGTTCGTCAATTGTGGATGATTGTTCTTGGGGTTAAATTGTGGTCATCACTTAGATGTGAATTTTAATATAACTCCCCAACGGAGTCCCTGTTTTAATTCACATGGCCAGCATTAATATTTCGACTATTAATTTCATTCGCCATAAGGACAGGTTGGCGTGCAATTGAGATTAATGACTGGGTGTCAGCTTAATTGAAATATGTGTACACGTCCACCCAACGTGGCTTGCATGTGTGTTCGTTAAGTTGTCGAAGGTTTCATTAAATAATGGTTTTTTGAAGGTTTCCATATTTTATGCTTCATATTTATGTGAATTGTTGCTTACGTGTTTGCAATTATTTATTTCAGTTATTCATCATGTCATTCAATCCGATTATGGTCATTCTCAATCAAAACAAGCTTACTGGTCCAAATTATTTGGACTGGAAGAGAAATCTGGATATTGTCCTTGTTGCTGATGAGTACAAGTTTGTGCTCACCACTCCTGCTCCTGCTCCTTTTTGCGCCCAATCCGCTGAAGAGGAAAGGGAGGCTCATCGGAAGTGGCATAAGGCTGATGAGATGGCTCGTTGCTACATCTTGGCATCTATGTCAAATATTTTGCAACAGCAGCATCACACCATGCCTACTGCTGCTGACATGATGTTGAGCCTCAAGGAACTCTTTGGTGAGCAAGATAGGGCTGCTCGGTTTGAGGCTATGAGGAAGATTATGTCTTCTGTCATGCCAGGGGGAGCTTCTGTGCGAGAGCATGTTCTCAAGATGATGGAATATCTGAATGAGATAGATGTGCTCGGAGGAAATATCTATGGCGACGCCAAGATCGATATCATCCTGCACTCGCCCCCGAAGTCCTATGATAACTTCCGCCTGAATGCAATCATGAATAAGAAGGGCTATACTCTAGCCGAGCTTCTTATGGACTTGGTTGCAACGGAGGGTCTTATGGGAAGGGGACCACAAGCTCATGTTTCTGTACAAGCTGGACCTTCTTCGTCGAAAGGCGGGAATAAGAAAAAGCAAGTGCAGAAAAAGAGTGGTGGAACCAGTGGGAGCAGTGGGAGTAGTGGGAGCAAAGCAGTAGCGCCTTCTGGTGGCGTGGTGAAGCCGAAAGGCAAGTGCAACAAGACAGGACATTGGAAATCAGATTGTCCCCTCAAGGACGCTCCTGGTACGTCTCTTGCTTTAGTTGTCGAAACATGCTTTGCGGCTTGTTCTACCAGTTCTTGGGTAGTAGATACAGGAGCCACTGATCATGTTTGTTGTACTTTGCAGGGGTTTCTGCAAAGAAGGCAGCTCAGTGAGGGCGAGATTACCATCAGCTTGGGCAACGCTGCACGAGTGGCGGTGGTTGCAGTGGGAGATGTGCACTTGTCTTTTTCTGATTCTGTTTTTGTATTAAAGAACGTTTTGTACGTGCCGAGTTTTCGGAAGAATTGAATTTCAGTTTCGAAGCTGTTTTTGGATGGATATTCAATTATTTTTAATGACAATGTTGTTATTATGAGAAATAACTCTTTTATCTGTTCTGGCATGTTGGTTAACAATCTTTATACTATTACTTGTGCATATCATACTGTGACTGAGGCTCATGCATCTTCATCACTAAACAAGATAATGGAAACTTCTCAGTCGAATCAGACATATCTTTGGCACCTAAGATTGGATCATGTCAATCTGAGGAGGATCCAAAGGCTGGTAGGTAATGGCTTCTTGGATTCTCTCCAAGTTAAACCATTTCCAGTCTGCGAATCCTGTTTGGAAGGCAAGATGACTTCTAGGCCCTTTAAGGCCAAGGGGAATAGGTCCAATGATGTGTTGGAATTGATTCACTCTGATTTGTGTGGGCCTATGTTTGTTCAAGCTAGAGGTGGTTTTGAGTATTTCGTTACTTTCATTGACGATTACTCAAGATATGGGTACATTTACTTGATGCGCCGCAAGTCTGAATGCTTTGACAAGTTCAGAGAATTCAAGGCAGAAGCGGAGAATCGTCAAGGGAAAAGTATCAAGTCACTGCGATCTGATCGTGGTGGCGAATACCTTAGCAATGAATTTAGGTTATACTTATTAGAGAATGGGATTACATCCCAGCTGACTGCGCCTGGTACTCCCCAACAGAATGGCGTAAGAGAGAGGAGGAATAGGACTCTGTTGGAAATGCTGAGATCGATGATGAGTTATGCTTCATTACCTACCTCGTTTTGGGGATATGCCTTAGAAATGGCGGCGTACCTTCTTAACTTTGTACCTTCTAAATCAGTTCCAGAAACTCCAATAGAATTGTGGTCCGAGCGCAAGCCCAGTTTAAACCACATTCGGATTTGGGGCTGCCCAGCACATGTGTTGGATAAGGAAGCTGATAAGTTGGCACCTAGAACAGAAGTACGACTGTTTGTAGGTTACCCAAAGGGAACGAGAGGTGGTTACTTTTATAGTCCTAAAGATCAGAGGGTAGTAATTAGCACCAATGCCCGATTTTTAGAGGATGACTATATGAGTGAGCATAAGTCCAAGAGTGAGATTATTCTCAAAGAGTTGAGGGCAGACAATGGCATACCGAGTGTGCAAGAGGATATACCACAAGAGACTGCACAACGTGTTGACTCTGATGTATTTACACCTGAATTGCCTCGTCGTAGTGGGAGGGTTGTTCGTCAGCCCGATCGTTTCATGTTTGTGGAAGAGTCCTCAGACTTCATCCCAAGTGACGAGCATGATAGTGACCCCTGGACCTACAATGAGACAATCCAAGACGTAGATGCAGAATCTTGGCAGAAATCTATGGATTTTGAGATTGAATCTGTAGATGCTATGGATGTCTACGACCTTAGGGACCTTCCTGAAGGCAAGAAAGCCATTGGGTGAAAATGGGTCTATAGGCGTAAGAGAGGATCTGACGGGAAGGTTATTTCCTTCAAAGCACGGCTGGTTGCGAAGGGTTTCACTCAAAAAGTGGGAATCGATTATGATGAGACCTTCTCACCGTTAGCCATGCTTAAGTCGATCCGGATTCTCTTATCCATAGCAAGTCACATGGACTATGAGGTTTGGCAAATGGATGTCAAGACAGCTTTTCTTAACGGAAACTTGGATGAAGACATCTATATGCAGCAACTCGAGGGTTATGTGAAGAAAGGCCAAGAGAATCAAGTATGGAAGCTAAAGAAGTCTCTTTATGGACTAAAATAAGCTTCTAGGTCTTGGAATATTCGTTTTGACGAGGTGATCAAGTCCTATGGATTTGATCAATGTGAAGACGAAAGTTGTGTGTACA
>CACSLK010025611.1:3228-23060 GCA_902706635.1 Striga hermonthica
CGGAGGGGCCTGATGCTGACGGGGCGGAGAAGGTTGCGGGGATGCCTGACGGTTACAGTTGTTGCGAGTATTCATACTTCTACATTGAATAAGCCGAACAATGTTTAGCACAAAAACAAACAAAATAATCAATACTTATAGAAGTCTAGAGTTCGCCAATAAACACTAGAGTTCGATGAAATCAAGGTGGATAGATCCTAAGCCCCACGAAAAACAAGTACCTCACAAGTAGTTTCATTGCTACATGTGTATCATTTATATATCAAGTATTTTCATTAATACTTAAACAAGACATACCTTAAGCAGCGCGGAGTGACGGAGACGAGTGGTCATAACACAAGGTCTAAACACATAATCACATATGCGCTAGTCTACAGAAACGCAGACTGGCTCTTATACCAAATTGTAAGACCCCGTTTTGATTTTAAAGAAATTTCGGACTTTCTAAAAATCAAAACAAATTTTTCGAATTCATTTTCGATATCAAGGGCATTAACCAAACAATTTACTTAGTCCAAGTCTTATTTGGACTCACTGGGATTCATAAACCCCGATTCTTTCAAAAGGTTTTCATTAACCTGATTCACACTTCAACATAATATCCCATACGAACAATTGAAACGTCATAAATCAAACACCATGATTATTCAAGGTTTCAAAAGGGTTTTCCAAAATATTTTCAAACATCAAAACATAGTTCGAAAACAGTTTTCATATGCCCAAAACATAGAAAGGTTCATAACGACCATATTATTAAAGCGGAAGCAAAACAAAACAAATAATAGACCACCACTCGTCCTTCGTCCCGTCACCCGGCCACTGCTTAACCTGCATCCGTGAAGAGCAGGTGGGAATGAGCACAAATGTTAAAGTAGTACACACTACTATGCACATAATAACATGTAAAGATGGTATGGTCGCAACATGAATATAAATCAATCATCATCATGTCTCATCTCCTAACAATCGTAACAATAACTCACTCATGTGCACATCTATCATTAGCCGCGGAAAGGGGATGCATAAACCTTAACGACGGGAGTGCGTGCCACTGTAACGGACACGGCCTTTCATTAGGTCTTAAAGAGACTTGCCTCGCAAGGGCAAGCGTACCGTAACTCGATGGGGACAACCGTACCGACGGTCGTAACAGCTCACATCGGTAGGCCACATAGTTCACATTCATACATAGGTCATACCAACTAAATAATAAACAACACGTATGGCATAGACAATTTTATAAGTACCCACCTGGAAATTTCGGTAAAAAATAGCACACAATCACAAGTGCGTAGGATGAGGCTCGACTCCTCAAACACCTACATTTAGCGAGACAGTAAATCAATAACCTATTTCACTACTCGAATTTAACATAAAACCCATACTTAATAAAAATTAAGACTTAAGGGTTTTAATCGGATTTTTTGTGGACTTGGAACTCTCTCATTTTTGAAAAAATAAGACTCGGAGGATAAAATTTGGAGTCTCGGGACTTTAATAATTTTTCCCAAAATTTTATCATTTGAAAATATTTTGAAAATTGAAATCGGTACGAAAATGGGGCTTCCGGAACTCAAAACAGGTCAGAAATTCAAACTGAAAAGGAATTACAAGCTGATGGGCCACGCTGGGAACCAGTCAACAGACGCAGCATTGGGCCGCGAAGACATTGGGCTTGGATCACGGTTTTGGGCCACGCCTAGGTGCCAGCTGCCAGCCCAAAAGGGCACTGCTACGGGCCAGAGGCACGGGCTGGGCATCGGGCTACGCGGGCTTCAGCTGCTAAGAGGTTGCGGGCTGGAACGGGCCGAACGGCCCGCGCGCCTGGGGCTGTTTCAATAATAAATAAAAAAAATGGATCATATTCAAGAGCTGGGTTCGAACTCGCAACCTCAGACATAAAACCGGTCATCACCACCACTACACTACACGACGGCTTGCGACAAGAATAGAAAGGTTTATCCCAAAATTAAAAGTAAAAATCTTTGGTATGAACAGAACTCAAACAACTACAGAGGCTGCGAAAATGCGATCAACTGAACAAAAACTCGAACTATCTCAATGACAATTTATCCAACGGTAATCGGTTTCGAGAAGTAAATAAATTTTCGAAAATACAATTTGTCTTAGAGTTTGAAAATATATATTAAAACGGGTTTGCTCTAGATACAAAACGACACAATATTACAAAACAAATGACCGGGATACGAACGATCCAATCAACAAGACGAAGGCTCAAAATGACAAAACGAGACACCGAAATCACACGAATTCATCACAGCTGCAATAAGACTCGACTTATACAGTAAACGAGAGTTCTGATATTCCACGAAAATTCACGAATATAGGAATTATACGTACGAACATAAAAATCAACAAATAAATCGAATGAAATCCGACTCTAAACCAACTTTCGATAGACCAAACACAACATATATATAACATGTGATATATGAAATCGATTGTAATAACGAGAGGATTCGAATAAGTTACCCGACTTCGGGAAACTACGAGTTATGGAACAGGAAACGGGCCCGACAGCAGGTCGAACAACCGGCTTTGGGACTCTGAACTCGAAAGCTTCGGGATACGCATCTCACGAATGGCTGCTGCTCTGGAATCGACGACGGACGGTCAACCGCTGCGGAGGTTGTCGGCGACGGTAGAACGCTGCTCGGAGGTGCTCACCGGGATTAATGGCGGACGTGGATTTGCCGGCTAATCTTGAACGGGGCTACAGGTCTGATGCGGGATGAGATACGTGCTGCTAGTGCTTCTACCTCGACGACGGCAGATAGAGAGAACGCTGGCGAACGCAGCTCTCGGCGGAAATTACAAGTATGCAATTCTCATTTTTTTTTTTTTTGAAAACAAAGGTTAAGCGAGAGAGATAGATAGAATATTTTGGAATGATACTGAGATGTCCTTGATCGGGTCTTATGAGGACGATGCGAGACGATCGCGGGAGAGATATCTCCACAAGAATCGCAACGGCAATTTGAAGGGGATGACTCGGTCGCTGCTCTCGCATGAAAAATATCTGATGGAGAAGAATAAGGATGAAGGCCACAACTAATTTTTTTTGGGCTGACCATGTTTACAAATTGGGCCGAAATGATGAATAGGAATTTGGGCTGGAATTAATCTTAGGACTCGCCCAGAAAAACAACTCGAATACGATAGCGACGATAAACAAATACACGACTTATAATATATATATATAAACACATTACACATAATATTTATATATATATATATATATATATAAGCAATTAGCAATTTGACAAACAATAATAATAATAATAATAATAATAATAATAATAATAATAATAATAATAATAATAATAATAATAATAATAATAATAATAATAATAATAATAATAATAATGATAATAATGACAACTAATAATAGCAATAATCAATAATTATACCCAAATAATCCACAATAAAACGGGATATTACATACCCAAGACAACATTTCGTACGAGATACGGTCACTTCGAGTTCGTGGTTATGCTGTTCGGCCTCAGCAATGCCCCGACAGTATTCATGGACTTGATGAACCGTGTATTTCATCCTTTTCTTGATCAGTTTGTTATTGTATTGGATGGATCTCCTCACAGATCTGGAATGAACCGATGGAAACGAGCCCAGATCTGGAATGAACCGATGGGAATGAGCTCAGATCTATCTTGATGGCTTCCAAACCGCTGTTGAACCGCGAGAACACCTGCAAGAACTCAACGCCGGAGGGGTTTCCGGCGTAGAGCCTCCGACGCTCAAGTCAGTATGTGAAAGAGATGAAGAGAGCTGCTCTGAGAGGGCAGCAGCAGTAATGGATAAGAATGTAGAAATGAATGGGAGTTCGGGTTTTGGAGTTACCTCAGCTCCTTTATATAGAAGTAAAACATTTACCTGAAGTCCCCAAAATACCCTGGCTGACTTACTGGAAATGTCTAAAATACCCTGGTCGGTTCGCATTCCGTCCACCTCCTAGTCAGCATCTAGATTCTTCCTTATCTTTAATAGACTTGGGGTATCAACTCAAGTCGACTGGGTCATATTCAATCGTTGGTAGGTCCTGACACGTTCGACTGTCGTCCCAGAGGAAATCGACTTATGCTAGTCGACATGTGGATATCGACTTAGATGAGTGTCGGGACCCCTGACCGGAGATATCCTGAAGAACCTGTGGCCCGAGTCGACTTTGCGTAAGCTGACTCGGTAATCTCTGAACCGTGATGGCATGAACTGTTATACGACAGTGTGGTTATATCATCTAGTCCCCCCCAAAAATTACTCGAAGCAATTCTAAGCTTAAGAGTAAGCTTTGACGACTGAACGTCTCATCGAGTCTTTTCACATACCCTGTCGCCGATCGTTGCTCTAAGTCGCATCCGCTTGCTTTTTTGACTCGTAAAGTGATTTATCTATTCAATCAGATTCTGATTTGATTGGATAAGTCTAAATCTTTTCAAATTTCAAAATTCAAAACATAAGGTTTTGAACATTAATAAGACGCTTTCTCTCTCCATCGCTTCGTATTCCGTGCATCATCTCAGCCGTTGAATATGACTTTAATCTGAGAGTCAGGGTTTCTCTACTTTCCCTATAAGTGCTCCTTTCCTTTACTCATCTTCACTTTTTCGCACTCAGATTCTCTGAACTCTCTGTTTCTTCGGCAAATACAACATCTCAAGCTTTCCGGCACTCTTCTCATTTTCCGACGCTCTTCTCGGATCTTCCTGGACTTCTTTGTCAATCATCATGAGTATGAGTAAGTTCACTTTACTTTTCGATTTGTTGATGTGCACGATTTTTTTCTCTTTTTCTTCCATTTTTTCTGGGTGATATATTTGGATTCTGCATGTTCGTCGGGCATTCTGGGGATTTTACACGAATTTCTGGCGATTTTCTTGCTAGATATTTATCCGTAGATTTTTCATCCCTTCAAGTGTTTTCATTTGCCAGTTGTCTTGTTATGAGGGATTAACTCCTCTTTTCACGACTTGGCCTTCATTTGTCAAGTTGAGTTGATACGAGGAATATTTTCCTTGTTTCTTCTCTCCTTTTTCCTATTGTCGAGTCGCTTTACGTGTCTTTTTGGTCCTTTTGTCGACCCTTACCCTTTGAAGTCGGGTCTCGGTCGTATTTTCCTATACCTATTGATTGTCATTCTTTTTCTCCTTTTTTTTTTTAAATTCCGACCTCGACCCTGTTTCTGATCCTATCTCGGGTTCTCTTGCCCGTGAAATCGATGGCTATTCGGGTTCGGACTCTGTCCACCCAATCGATGTTGGTCCGTGTTATCAAAACACCGAACCAGAAGGCTCTACTCCAATGCCTCATCCTTCGGTATCGATTGGGATGTGTACAATCAGGCGCTACTTTCGGGCACACTTTGTGAGGACCCTGAAGTTCCTCGAGCTCTTGCCTCATCTTGTCTTGACTTGGTTCCTCGAGGTATTCTTTACTAGGTTCTTCTAGACATACTTACATATAGGACAGGCCTTATTCATTTTGCTGGTAATGACTACCTTGATCAAGTCTATAATTGTGGCACGATTCCTAATGTCGTTTTCTTATGCTCCTGCAGCCAAAATCGATGGCTTCAGAGAGTATAGTGGTCTTCTCTCTGATTGGGCTTTGGTTGCTCCAACGCCCGAGGACGACTTTTGTTATCCTCCCAAGAGTTGTTTTACCTTCTTTGTGGATCAAATAATGTCGGGCTTGCGTTTCCCGATTCAACCTGAGTTGCTATCGCTAAGTAACCTTTTCGATATACCAATAAACCAGTTTACCCCCAACTCTATTCGAATAATGGTAGCCTTTGTAGTTGTTACCCGCATAGTTTTAGGTAAATTTTTGCCCGAGTTTTTCCTTTACTGCTACGGGTATCGGTTTAGTAAAGACGCCCATTGTCTGGGTTGTCGAGTAGGTGTTACTTTTCTTGACGACCTTTCTTCCAATATTACCGAATGGAAAAAGAAGTATTTCTTCATTCGACCTGCTCCTGGCAAATATCCCTTTTCGAATGAGTGGATTACCAGCAAGACGAAGCAACGCAAGCGTCCCGACTCCTCACAGTTCGCAGATATGTTAGACGAGTTAAATAAACACGTGTGGAGCACTCGTCGACTTACCAAAGATAATTCTTTACTTAATCATGTCGGTATTTGTGTTGACAAAAGTGTTCCTCGACTTAACGATCCTTGCAAGCTTCTTTGTTTATCGTCTTCTATTCTGATTTGTTTATTGACTGTTTGGCCTCGTGTTTTTGCGTTTATTTGTCCTGGAATATATGTACGGCTCGTGTGCTGGTTTGTATTGATCGTACACTCCTTTTCAGTAAAAGCTTTGGCTCGTTTTGAGAAGAAAAAGGTTGGGGCGGCCAGCAAATCAGTTGCTTGGGAGCTTGAGGGAGGCTCGGGCTCCGTTCCCCCTGTAGCGACGGTCGAGACGACTTCTGCTAGAAGGTCTAAGGTCGTTCTCCCTTCGGCCACTACACCAAGCAAGCCGTCAGGTCCCCATTCCCGTAAGAGGTCTCATGACCCAAGGGATAAGACTTTGGCGCCCGATTCCTCGAAGCGCCAGAAAGGGAAAGAGCAAGAAGCCGAGGTCGACGCGGAGGCGCCCCTGGTTGGAGAAGACGTGGGACAGCCGTCGCCCGTGAGGGTGCCGTCGGTAACCCTTCAACAACCTTCTCGGCTCTATGATAACCCTAACTCTCTCCAAATCCTCAACTACCTCAGTCGGTTCTTCCTGAGGATGACCGAGCCCGCTCCGACAGTAATCCTTATGACAGGGCTCGTTATGCTGCTCGGCTCATTCCCCGGGTAGGTTTAACCTTGCGTTTATTTGCTTCTTCCTTACTGCTTTAGTATTATATCGACCTCTTATCATTTCGTCTATTCGTTCTTTCTTCAGCTTCTCGCCTGCATTCTCCCGACTATGATTGAGGAGGCGACCTCCCCCGAAACCAATGTCAAGGTTTTGGGGGAGAAGTATGCGGCCAAGTGCAATGAGCATGCGACCAAGGAAGAGGAGCTCGAGGCTGCTAATGCCCTCATCACCAAACTCCATTCCGATAAAGAGGCGGCTGTTCGCACGGCTGAGCGGCTAAGAGTCGACCTGATCAAGGCTAATGACGAGGCCTTGGTCGAGAGGGAAAATGGGGTTCAGGA
The DNA here is from genome assembly GCA_902706635.1 of Striga hermonthica. NCBI lineage: Eukaryota > Viridiplantae > Streptophyta > Magnoliopsida > Lamiales > Orobanchaceae > Striga > Striga hermonthica. The sequence continues at coordinate 10,413 of CACSLK010025611.1, forward strand.
AGGTCGCCGTTCTGCTCTTCTGTCGACTTCCTCGACGAGCTTGTTCCCGCGGCAGTCCAGTACTTCGATTATGCTTGCGATACGTGAGAGCAAGCCGTGACTAATCCCGACTTCTCAGGGAAAATTGACCAGGAGGCCGTGAAGCTAACTCTCCCTGACCCTGTCGGCTACAATGAGGCAGTTCTCCCACCTGGACATGCGTGGTGGAGTGGCCTTGCAGCCAAGGCTATTCACTCGGCTGAGCTATCTTCTCAGCTTGAGGTTCCCCCACTTCCCTTGGTCGGCCCGGTTGAGTTGGTCGAGCGAGTGGTGCAGACTACGAAGAAGAGCCGATCGACAAGGAGATTGAAGTCGAGCAGCCTAATACGGAGCCGATTGGGGAAGAGGAGGGCGCTCGGACCGAGCCGATTGGTGATGAAGGCGGGGATGCCGCTGAGAAGTCAACGGCCAACTCCCAGAAGGCTTAGATTTTTTTCTGTTTTAGTTTTGTTATGTTTCTGCTTGTACTTTTTCTTTTTTTTTTTTATTTTTTTTAATTTTACCATCTCATCCTATTTTCTCAATTGTAAAGGTTGAGATGGTTTCGGGTGTAATGGATTTCCTTCTAATATAATGTTTATTGTGCTGCTTTTATATCTTGTCGTCTTCTCGTAGCTGTAGCTTTTCATTTAATTGTTTGGTTCTTTTACTTCGTCTTACTGTCTTCTCCCAACCCATCTTGCGAGCTGGTCGAAGTCAAGCAATAGTTTCGACAGCTTCATAGTTGTTGAACTAAGTTTTTCAAGTCGTCTTCTCCCAACCCATCTTGCGAGCTGGTCGAATTCGAAAAACAGGTTTGACACCGAGTCAGCTTTATAGCCGTTTTTAAAAATTTAATATTTTGTTAATTGTGTCGAAGTTGATGCGAAAAATAGACGATTGTCACTTCTTCTCGACTTTGGGGTATCCGATTTTTCCTTGGTTACACATCATGCTGCGCTTATTTGGGTCCAATATTCTCCTTTAATATAGGTCTGATGCCTCTTCTCCCTTTCTTTTTGAATTTCAAATTTCCGTCAACTCATCTGATTGACGCGCGTCCTGTCAATCGCCGACTCTTCATATTCTGTGCCTTATCTGAGTCGTTGATTTTCTTATCCATCTAACAGCCTACATTTACCTTCTCCTCTTATAAATATGATTGAGCTTCTTCCTCGGACCCTTTTCTATTTCTTTTAAATTTCCTCTGCAACTCCGGCGGCCTAGCAATCTGAGCTTTTCTGGCGATTTTTTCTATAGCACCGGCGCCTTAATCATTTTATCAAGTAACCATGAGCAACATGGGTAAGTATTTGTTCTTTCTATCATTCCGCTCCTTCTTTTCTTATTATTCTGGTTTTTAGATTTTTTTCTGCATTTGTGTGTTCTTCGTGTTCTTCGAACTTTTCTTTGAAGATTGTGTTGAATCTTTTGTGCAAGTTCTTCGCTCTAGTTAACTGTTAGCGCGTGGCTGGGTTACCATGTGTAACCGACTATCGACTTTTATCATGTCGATTCTTATCGACACCCTCTTTCCTTCTTTAATGCTCTTTCCCCTGGTTGACCTTCCGTCGTCCTGTCGACATACCTCTGGCCACGCCATATTGCTCTCACTATTGTTGTCAGTTTAGGTGAGTCTATTGTGTTTTGTTTGATTTCGTTTTCCGGTGATTGATCCTTGGTTTCGACTCTTCTCTCTGTTTTTAGCTTCCCATTCTGGATCTTCACCTGACACACTCGACAAATTGATCAATAGGGGCCTCGACCAATCCGATACAAGCTCAGTTGAGATAGTAGGTTATAAGATGGTCAATGCTTCTCCTTCTTCATCGCGCACTTCTACCCCGAAGGTCGACTGGGCTGAATATGATCAGGCGCTGTTAGATGGTGGCCTTGTAGAGGTCTCGAAGAGTCCTCGGGGAGATTCTCCTCGCCTCGACTTAATCCCTCGAGGTATTCCAGTTAGGTTGTTGGACATTTCTGTATATAGTACCAGTCCTGTACCTGTATCAGTAGTCACTCCCCTCGATCCCCGAAAAATTGTATCAGTAGCCTGCCCTTTGGCCAGATTGGCCACTTTAAACCCCTTTTCTCATGCCTCTGTGGCTCAGGTGTAGAGCTTTAGGCGATTTAGCGGGCTTCCCTCCGATTGGGAGTTGGTTGCTTCAGGCCCAGATAGCGACTTCACTTGTCCCCCGCAGGGCTGTTATCCTTTTTTTGTTGACCAAGTCATTTTCAGTCTCTGGTTTCCAATCCAAGTCCAACTTTTGGAAATAAGTGATTTGTATAGTATCCCAATAAATCAGTTTTCTCCAAATTCTCTCTGTATTATGATAGCCTTTATTGTTGTTTCTCGTGTAGTCCTCCACTTTCTCTCAGCCGCTTTTTTTCATTACTGCTATGGTTATCGACTTCAAAAGGGGGCCCACTGTTTAATTTGCCGTTCTGGGGTCACCTTTCTCGATGACCTTTCCTCAAACATTACGGAATGGAAGTCAAAATTTGTGTTTATTCGCCCTCCCGTGGGTGCTTATCCTTATGCAAATAATTGGATAAGCACTTAAGTTAAACAAAATAAACGGCCTCGATCCGAGAACTTTGAAAGGATTTTAGAGAAGTTGAATAAGTGTACTTACAGTGCTCGACGCATTATAAAAGATCGTGAGTTAGTCAATCACGCTCGAATCATTTTGTATGACGATATCTCTCGGCTCGATGATCCCCGTAAGCTGTCTGATGTTTCTCGTACTGTTGAGTTTGATTTCTATTTTCTTTCAGTCTTGTTTGATTATTTGTTTTTGTTTCAGTCTAAGAACTCAAGCGATTTGAAATAAAAAAGAGACAGCCAACTGGGCCGTCAGTAGGCGGGTCTGTTCCTCCCCCCCCCGGCGGATGCAGCTCAAAGTCGATTTCTGCCGCCAAGCGATCTAAAGCCTTGAGGTCTAATAGCCGCAAGAGGCATCAAGACACAAGAACCCCTTCTCTTCTTCCCAACGACCTTAAACACCATAAAGTCGACAAGGGCAAAGAGAAGGTCGTTGAAAAGAATGCTGCTTCTGCCATCACCTACAAGGACGTGCTGGTCAAGATGCCGTCTCGGCTCTGGAATCATCCAGAGCCGCATAAGGTGGCAAAATACCTCCACTCTCTGCTCCCCGAGGCCGACAAGGCTCGCGTCGAGGGGAATGACTACGAGCGTTCTTGTTACGCCACTCAGTGCCTTGCTCGGGTATGTGTTATATACTTAGTTGGGTGTTCATGTTTGCGCATTCTTGCATTACCTCATTATTCGTTTCTTTGTGCAGTTTTTGGCGGCCGCTCTCCTCGGACTCGAGGCGGGTATCAAAGCCCCCACTTCTTCTACTAAGGCCCTCGAGGGGAAATGTGAGGCGCAGCTTAGGGAGATCGCCCAACTAAAGAAAGAGCTGGAGGGGTCTAAGGCGTTGGTCGACAAGCTGAGAGCCGACAAGGCCGTGGCCCAGCATGATAATGAGAAGCTTCGGGCCGACCTCGAGAAGGCCCTAGACGAGGTGATATTCGAGAAGGATATCGGCATCGTGCAGGGCCGGAGGTCATTCTTACAGACCGCCATAGGTTCCGCCTTCGTCAAGGCCTACCGCAAAGAAGTCGTCAAAGCTTTCTGCAATTCACCCGAGTTTCTCGACAAGCTTTGCCCCGCTGCCGTCCAATATTTTGACCATGCTTTCGACGCGTGGGAGGCGGTGGTGGCGGGGTCCGAGTTTGCTGGGAAACTCGACCGTGAGGCGATGAAGCGTGTGCTTCTTGACCCTGACGATTACGAGGGTGATCCATCCCTTCCGGACGACTACCCATGGTGGTCTGGCCTCGAGGCTAGGACTATTCAAGTCGCCAAGCTCTATTATCAGCTGGAGGCTCCCTCCACTTCTCCGATCTATCCGAGCGAGCCGAATCTTGAGGAAGGTCAGATAGCAACCACCATCGATGAGAGCGACGAGGATGCTAACTCTTAGGATCGTATTTCTAGGCCTGTCGCCTTCTATTCTCCGTAATTTTCTTTTCTGTCATTTGTTTTTACTGTTTGTTCTTGTCTCGACCTAGTTCTTCAGAGTGTAAAGGTCGAGATGATTCTTGTAATGAACCTATCTCGAATATTATCTTTCCTTTTCTTTTGCTTGAATTATCATGTACTCACAACTTTGTGATTTAAATTGGTTTTAATTATGAATTCATCGAGACTTCACTTGTTATAACTTCGTAGTCGTAAATTTATCGACACTTCATTTGTTGACACTTTGTAGTTAAAATGACTTTATAGTCGTAAGCTTCATAGCCTTGATGAGATTCTACCCGAAACATACAACTTTGTAGTTGTTTAGGTCGACTTTGTAGTCGCAGGCTTTGTAGCCTTGCCGAGATTTCACTCGAGGCATACAACTTTGTAGTTGTTTAGATCGACTTTGTAGTCGTAGGCTTTGTAGCCTTGCCGAGATTTCACTCGAGGCATACAACTTTGTAGTTGTTTAGATCGATTTTGTAGTTGCAGGCCTTGTAGCCTTGCTGAGATTTCACTCGAGGCATACAACTTTGTAGTTGTTTAGATCGACTTTGTAGTTGCAGGCTTTATAGCCTTGCCGAAATTTCACTCTAGGCATACAACTTTGTAGTTGTTTAGGTCGACTTTGTAGTCGTATCTTAACCTGTTGTAGTTCTTAAGGAAGTTCACGTATGTAGGTAATCGCGGTAAAAATGTAAAAAAGATAATTCAAACATCAAACTTGAAATTCATTTCATTACTGAATTTAATTTGAGCGTTTTTCAGTACGAAAAGAGGCTTTAGACTCAGCCTTAGGCGTAAAAGCGTTTAAGATGGATCACATGCCAAGATCGGGGTAATTGACGACCTTCCCCGTCCTCTAGCTCGTATGCTCCTCTCTCGAGAACTCTTCTGACTGTGTAAGGCCCTTCCTAGTTAGCCTCTAGCTTCCCGACATGTTCGAGGGCGTCTGCACGCTTGAGGACGAGATCTCCTACTTGGAATCGCCTGGCTCAGAATTTCTTGTCGAATGCTGCGCGCATCTTTTGCTTGTATTCAACCGATCGCAACCAGGCCTCTTCTCGTCCTTCTTCAATCAAATCGAGGGCTTCTTTGGCCATTTCCTTGTTCTTTTCCTGCTCAAAGTATGTCGACCTGTGCGAACTTAGTGCAATTTCTACTGGCAGGAGGGCATCCATTCCATACACCATACTGAATGGTGATTGGCCTGTCGAGATTCTCGACGTAGTCCTGTATGCCCATAGAACAGTGGTTAGCTCGTCTATCCAGGCTCCCGATGCCTTCTTCAATCGCTTCTTTAGCCCCTGCAAGATGGTTCTATTTGTAACCTCGACTTGGCCGTTTCACGAGTCGACCTGAGACGGTAGGTTGACCCAGCGTCTCACCAAGTTGGAAGTTCGTCCTCACCACTATCACATGGTTCAGAAAATAGGGCCTCAGTTTTCTAGCTGTTATCACCAATGTCAGAGCAGCTTTTTCGACTTCGGAATACCTCGTTTCTGCTCCCTGAAGTACTCGACTTGTATAGTAAATCGGTTGTTGGGCTCCTGCTGCCTCTCTCAATAAAACAGAACTTAAAGAAAACATCCCCACTGAAATGTAATGCACCAGTTCGTCACCTGGTTCTGGTTTCGTCAATAGCGGCAATTCGCTTAGAAATTCTTTCAGTTTTTCGAATGCTACTTGCGCCTCATCATTCCATTGGAAAGCTTTCTTTTTAAGAAACTTGAAAAATGGAAAACTTTTCTCCGCCGCCCGAGCAATGAACCTGATTAGGCCGGCAATTCGACCTGTCAAAACTTGTACTTCTCTGATATTTCTAGGTGCGGCCATGTCGAGTATAGCCTTCACCTTATCCTTGTTCACTTCGATGCCCCTCTCAGTTACGATATATCCCAAGAATCGTCCCGCCTTTACTCCGAAAGCGCACTTACTTGGGTTTAGCTTCATCCTAAATGTTCTCAGTGTCTTAAATGTTTCCCTTAAATCCTCCACATGCGAGATCGAGGACCTACTCTTCACCAGGATATCGTCCACGTAAACCTCCATATTTCACCCGATCTGCAATTTAATCATTCGGTCCATTAACCTTTGGTATGTTGCCCCTGCGTTTTTAAGCCCAAACGGCATGACGACATAACAATATGTCCCCTTGCTCATCACGAAACTAACTTTGCTTTGATCCTCAAGGGCCAGCGGAATTTGATGATATCCCTGGGACGCGTCCATCATACTTAGCAATTGGCAGCCAGCTGTGGAGTCGACCAGCTGGTCGATTCTCGGCAAGGGGTAGTGATCTTTTGGGCATGCTAAATTCAAATCACGAAAGTCGATACACATACGCCACTTTTTCAGCGCTTTTCTCACCATCATCGTGTTTGATATCCATTCATGGAATTGAATTTCTTTGATATGTTTGGCTTTTAGTAACTTATCTACCTCGATCTCAATTGCTTTATCGATTTCCGCCCCATGATGCCTAATCCGCTGCTTTACGGGCTTTTTTAGGGGGTCGACATTAAGTTTATGCTCCATGACATCGGGATCGATTCCCGTTAATTCTTCCGGAGAAAAGGCAAATATGTCTCTGAATTCTTTTAACAGTCCCACCAACTGTCCACGAAATTCGTCTTCCAACTCCCTCCCGACTTTAGTGGTCTGCTCCTCTCTTTCCCCGATTTGAATTTCCATCAACTCTCCATGCGTCTCAAGGTCGCTTTCCCTTTGTCTCTTTTCACTCGACATCGGCTTTTTCCCTTCCTTTATTTCCGCTTGTTGGTTTGTTCTTACTGCTATCTGGTAACAGGTTCTTCATTGCCTCTGGTCTCCTCGGGCCTCCCCGACTTTATCTCCAACGGGGAACTTCATCTTCATGTGGTAGGTCGACACTACTGCTTGAAATGTGTTGAGCGCTGGCCTTTCTAGAATCACATTGTAAGCCGACTCGACGTCGACTACAACAAATCGCACCATCTCTACTTTCCTCAAGTCGCCTTCCCCGAGGACGACTGCGAGCGTGGTTTCTCCTAGGGGTGCGACTTCCGAGCCATTAAATCCAAAAAGTGAGGTGTGAAGGGGCGTAAGCTTGATGTCGAGTTCCATCCGTTTAAGGCAATTGTAAAAGATCACATTCACCGAGCTTCCTGTGTCAACTAAGATCCTCTGCACTTCATAGCCTGATATTTGAGCAGTGATCATTAGAGCATCATTATGAGGTCTTTCGACCTATCCCATTTCTGATGGCCCAAAATTCATCACTGGACCGTTTTCCTCAACCTGCTGTACTTCAATTTTTCCGTGGCGGCCTCGAGCATATACCTTTCTGGCTCGATTGGAATCTCCATCAGTCGGCCCTTTAAATATCATATGAATTATTCCTCTTTTCTGAGGGAGCTCCTCCTTGTCGGGTGTCCTCGCCCTCTTGCGAGGGCTCTTGCTTCTCTCCCTTCGCCGACTGGTTCGATCTCGCTCTTGTAAACAAACTCCTTTAGATGGCCTGCTTTAATTAGTCTCTCGATCTCATTCTTCAGGTGCCGACGTTCGTCGTTATTATGCCCGTAATCCTTGTGGAATCGACAATACAGATCGCTTTTGGGCTTTGTCGGTCCATCCTTTCTCGTCCGTGGCCACCTGACAACACTTTCGCGAATTTCTTTCTCCATTACCTCCAATATCCTTGCACTCGAGGCTGACAGGGAGGTATATTGAGTTGTCCTCCATCCCCTTGATCGCCCCTTCCTTTCTGACTTCGGGGATCCTTTCCTTTCTATCGACGTGATTGTTTTCTTATCCTTCTTCTCGTCTCGGGGTTCAGTTTTCGCTTTAGCCGCTTGCAAAAAATCGGCTTCGGCTTCCTCGACATTCATGTATTTGGCGCACCTTTCTAGGACCTCATCGAACGTCCTCCCGGGTCGCTTCGCCAAGGAATTTCTACATAATCCCGAGAGGAGTCCTCTAGTGAGTCCACCCGACTTGATTTCCTCAGTGGCTGAGGGGACGTCGACGCATGGTCGCGTGTATCTTGCTACGTAATCCCTCAATGATTCTCCTTCTTTCTGTTGCATGCCTATCAGGGTAAGGTAAAACTTTTCTTGGGCCTTTACACTTGCGAATTGATTCAGGAAACTTGAACTAAATCCGTCAAAGTCCCTGACGGCTCCTGGGGAAATTGATGAAACCAGTCTTGGGCAGGTCCTCGCAGAGTCGTCCGGAACGCTCGACATTGAACAGAATCATTGTAGCGGTGGAGTACTGCCATGTTTTCAAAACTCCTCAGGTGTCGAGAGGGGTCAGTTGACCCGTCGTACTAGATGTTAAGTTCTCTAAACCCCTGTGGCAGGTCAGCGTCTAGAATATGTTGTGAAAAAGGGTGTCCCCTCGAGCTTCCTGTTTTTTCTCCCCTCGACTCGAGCCTGCAAATCTCGCACCTGCGCTAACAACTGCTCGATGGTGTCGTTCCTCGCCTGTGGATTGACAGTCCTGACAGAGGACTCCTCTTCATCGGCTCTCCTGTTCTGCCTCTCCTGCGACTGCGCTTGCTGTTCGCGCTCTGGGGGTGGTTGTTCATTTTGAGGCTGCTCGACCCTTGCTTGTTCGATCCTGGGCCGCTCGACTCTTGGTTGTTCGACTTGAGTTTGTTTGATTTGGGCCGCCATGACCTCTGCAATCATTCTTTGCATCTCACCCCTTGTTATGGTCAACGTTTGCTCCTCGACTTGAGGCAGCGATCTCTATTCCTGCTCGAGCGGTCCAGGCTGCTTTCCCAGACTTAGGGACATCTCGGTTGACTCACGACCATTGACTTCTCTGCTCGTATTTTTCATGTGGCTGGTCACCCCTTGAGTAAGCACATGGATCTTGACTCCAGGTGGGGTAATAGGCGTTTCTTCTCCCGCGCGCCCTCCGGTCGGCGGGTGCATCCCGAACGGTGGAAATCCCAGCACCGGGAGCGGTGGTCTAGGGCAGGGGATCGTTGGTGGTCGCTTATTTGTCCATGCTCCCCTGAAATCCTCGTTTAAGTTTCTCTGCAGTCCTTCCTTCTCGGCCATCAGAAACAGATTGGAACTAGGTGAAAAGCTCTTACTTCCTTCAAGAAGTCCACACAGACGACGCCAAAATGATGGGTCTCCTCTCAGATCTGGAATGAACCGATGGAAACGAGCCCAGATCCGGAATGAACCGATGGGAACGAGCTCAGATATATCTTGATGGCTTCCAAACCGCTGTTGAACCGCGAGAACACCTGCAAGAACTCAACACCGGAGGGGTTTCTGGCGTAGAGCCTCCGACGCTCAAGTCAGTATGTGAAAGAGATGAAGAGAGATGCTCTGAGAGAGCAGCAGTAGTAATGGAGAAGAATGTATAAATGAATGGGAGTTAGGGTTTTGGAGTTACCTCAGCTCCTTTATATAAAAGTAAAACATTTTCCTGAAGTCCCCAAAATGCCCTGGCCGACTTACTGGAAATGTCCAAAATACCCTGGTCGGTTCGCATTCCGTCCACCTCCTAGTCAGCATCTAGATTCTTCTTTATCTTTAATAGTTTTCCTTCGATATGTTGAAGTGTGCTGGAGTCGTCGAGATCTGCGAGCTCCAAGACTTCCTCAGTCGACTTGGGGTATCAACTCAAGTCGACTAGGTCATATTCAATCGTTGGTAGGTCCTGACACGTTCGACCGTCGTCCCGGAGGAAATCGACTTATGCTAGTCGACATGTGGAGGTCGACTTAGATGAGTGCTGAGACCCCTGACCGGAGATATCCTGAAGAACCTGTGGACCGAGTCGACTTTGCGTAAACCGACTAGGTAATCTCTGAACCGTGATGGCATGAACCGTTATACGACAGTGTGGTTATATCAGTATTCATTGATGATATTCTTATTTATTCCAAGAGCCAGAAGAAGCATGAAGAGCATCTGAGGGCCGTTCTTGAGACCCTTAGACCTGAAATATTATATGCGAAGTTCTCTAAATGCGAATTTTGGCTTCAGTGAGTGGCTTTTCTTGGACACATTATTACTCAAGTAGGTATTGAAGTAGATCCTTCCAAAATTGCCTCAGTCCAGAACTGGTCAGCACCGAAGAATTCGTCCAAGGTTCATAGTTTCCTCGGCCTTGCAGGTTATTATCGCAGATTTATTGAGGGGTTTTCGAAGATTGCCCTCCCTTTGTCCCAGTTGACGAGGAAGTCTGTGAAGTTTGAGTGGACAGACCGTTGTGAGTCATGTTTTCAGGAGCTGAAAAGGAGGCTTACGACGGCACCGGTGTTGACTATTCCAGATCCTTCTCGGAGTTTTACCATTTATATTGATGCTTCGATGTGGGGTTTGGGGTGTGTACTTATGCAGGACGGCCAGGTTGTAGCGTATGCTTCACGTCAATTGAAGTCCCATGAGCATAACTATCTTACCCACGACCTGGAGTTAGCTGCATTGGTACATGCACTCAAGATATGGCGGCATTATCTTTATGGTGGTCGGTGCGAGATTTATACCGATCACAAGAATCTGCAGTATATTTTCACGCAAAAGGAGCTCAACACGCGTCAGCGACGTTGGTTGGAGCTTGTTAAAGATTATGACTACACGATTCAGCATCATCTGGGGAAAGCAAATGTGGTAGCTGATTCCCTGAGCCGAAAGGTAAAGGGCGAATTATCTTGTTCTATTACTCAGCAGCGTTATCTTATTCGAGACTTTGCCTGGATGCAGATTCAGGTCGTCAAGTCGCTTCCTGCGGTGATTACAGGGAGTGTTAGCTCGATGCAAATTCAGCCCACGTTGAGGGACAGAATCCGGCGAGAGCAAGCTTCTGATCAGTTTATTCCTGCTATTGAGGCCAAGGTTCACGCCGGAGGAGTCGAGGATTTTTCCCGAGGCATAGATGGCGCCTTGGAGTTCAGAGGCAGGATCATAGTGCCGAAGGTCAAGGCCTTGCAGAAGGAGATCTTGATGGAGGCACACACCGCGCCTTATTTAGCTCACCCCGGCAGCACTAAGATATATCACGACCTGAAAAGGTCATTCTGGTAGAGGGGAATGAAGAAAGATGTTGCCAGTTTCATGAAGAAGTGTTTGGTCTGTCAGTAAGTTAAGGCCGAGCACAAGAGTCCTATAGGCCTTCTGCAACAACTTTAGATTTCAAAGTGGAAGTGGGAGGAAGTTACAATGGATTTCGTTACAGGGCTGTCCAAGTCGTCCGAACACCACGACGTGATTTGGGTAGTGGTGGACAGATTGACGAAAGTCGCACATTTCTTACCTGTATCAATGACCATGTTGATGGAGAAGTTGGCCGAGATTTATACCCGTGGTATCATTCGACTCCAAGGAGTGCCCGTTCATATTGTATCAGACCGAGATCCCAGATTCACCAGCAGATTCTGGGAGAGTTTACACGAGGCGATGGGCACGCAGTTACAGTTCAGTTCGGCTTACCATCCGGAGACAGACAGTCAGACAGAGAGGACTATTCAGACGCTTGAGGATATGCTCCGAGCATTGGTTTTAGACAGAAATGCTAAATGGGAGTCAATTTTGCCGTTAGTTGAGTTCGCCTTTAACAACAGTTATCAGGCGTCGATCCAGATGGCTCCTTTCGAGGAACTTTACTGGCGTAAATGACGCTCGTCCCTTTATTGGGACGATGTTGGCGAACGTCGAATACTCGGTCCGAAGATGATCGAGGAGACAGCTGAGCAAGTTGAGTTAATCAGACAGAGACTTAGAACAGCACAGAGTCGGCAGAAGTCATCGGACGACAAGCACAGATGCAATATCCAGTTCGATGTCAGAGAACGAGCCTCTCTGAGAGTTCTTCCATTCGGAGGGATCATTCGATTTGGGAAGAGAGGGAAGTTACATCCCCGTTTCATCGGCCCGTTCGAAGTTCTCGAACGAGTGGGCGAAGTAGCCTATCGTCTAGCTCTGCCTCCTGAGTTGTCTAACGTTCATAATGACTTTCATGTGTCCATTTTATATAAGTACGTTTACGATCCAGATCATGTTCTTCATCATACTGATATTCAGCTTCAGCCAGATTTTTCATACGAGGAGTATCCGGTAGCAGTTTTGGACTGCGAAGTTTGGCGGCTCCAGAAACGAGACATTTCCCTCGTACGCATTAGATAGAATCGCCACGGAGAGTCAGATGCCACTTGGGAGCCGAGGCAGACATTAGAGCTCGTTTTCCTGACTTTGAGTTTTGATATATATACTGTCCTTGTATTCTGTATGTAACACCCCTCCTTACTAAAATCCAGAGTGCGCTAAAATTCGCAAAGTTATTTAAAAATAAAGCCTTTTTCTTTGCGAAAACTGATTCGGGGTGCTACCTTTAAAAATCATGACTTAACTTAGAAAAATCGTTGTTTAACTTTAATAAAAATGTCCGGTTACTGAAAACTTAAGTTTCTTAAAAGTTCGTCAAAATATAATAAGTTCGTCAAAACGAGTACGTCAAAAATCATAGAAACATCATCAAAAGTCATCAAGTATCGTAAGCGGAAGCGTAAGTCATAATCATATTTATACAGTCCAAAAAATATAAATATCCTGAGTCCCGTCACGTCACGTCACGCTCCCGGCCCGACATCC
>CACSLK010025626.1:29854-40952 GCA_902706635.1 Striga hermonthica
TGCAATTTTTACTGGAGAAACTACAGCAGGTAAGGACCAACATATAACTATTTCAGCAATTAACATTAAATACACAAATTTCCAAAAATTCATACAAGTTTCAGCAGTTTTCGAATTTTAGTTAAAATCTAAACAATTTGAACTCTGAAAATTGTAATCCTTTTACAGCATGAAACTCCACATAAAACAAGAACTTCAGCTAAATTTTAGAATTTTCCAGCCACTGACCAATTTATCATAATTAAAACACCTTTCAGCAGAAAATACGTAAATAAATTATTTACCCTATCAATCTTAGTCCAAAATTTTTAAAAATTTTACACAACATATAAACATGTAAGATGCAAAACATACTCAAATTTTAGCACAATTGAATCACGGACCAATTTATTATGAATTTAACATGTTTCTGCCCAGAAGTGACATTAATTATTTAAAATAGCTATAGGACTTGAAAAAATATGGAATTTTTACACAAGCTACAAAATCAACAGAGACAATTATAGTTAAAATTTCAAAGCAATCCGATCAGTATACAATTTTTCACGAATTTAATACCAAAACATCCATCATACACGATCAATAATTCATAACTTTAAATTTACCAATCCAAATGACACAAGACCAAAACCATTGTGTTCACGACCCTAAGTTCCAATTCCCACAGCACTTTCACGTTTTTATTAGGATCTCAATTGATTTTACAAAATCGACGAGACTACCACATATAATAATCAACATCGAGCCAAACAAATACATATCAACAAGATGTATATACACATACGTATTCAAGCTCATTTATGAATATACACGTAATTAATTAACGAGGGATCGAGTCTCGATACCGTTCTCGGGAATGCTCGAAAAACAGAACGAGGGAGGTTGATTAGGGCGCACAACGGGGCTCGACGGCCCACGCTCGGCTCGTCGGTGGACTCATGGAGGAGCAGCGGCGGAGAGGCGATTGAGGAGGAGCAGCGGGCTCATGGATAGCGGGCTTATGGTGATGGAGGATGCCGCTGTGGTGAGGCCCGTCGTTCGCAGAGAAGGGCTGGGAGTTGCAGGGCTGCTTCACGAACATGGGTGAGGGTCGCGCCGATGTGGACCGCTCGGGTCTGGTCACGATGAAGTTGCCACGGTGGCCTGAGGACAACAACTGAACGAACAGTGATAGAAAAGCTAAATAAAACATCAAAGAGGGAAGCAGCAGCAGATTCAAGAAGCATCGACATAATGAATGATATTGCTAAGAAAAACATTACAGATCTGAAGTTTTTCATGTACATAGTAATGGCTGCGGCTTAGCTTACAAGAAAAGAAAAGCAATGCAATATATATGCTCCCTCTAGGGTAACATAAAGCAAAGAAACATTAAAAGCATAATTCTATCTTTCTACTTTGGCTTGGATGATGACAAGTGGCATTATTTTTCACTCTTGGATCATGTGGAAAAGGATAATACAAAAGCTGCATGTCTTTGTCTTCTTTCTTCATTAAGCTATGCATGCACTCCACATGATTTGCCACGTGTGCATGGCTGAGTTGACCAACATGGCTGTGTTGACTAGCTTTAACATCCCCTCTCAAGCCGAACCCGGTCTTAGGAATAACTTGGAGCTGTGATCTAAACCGGGTGAAGGATTGTGCACTCAAAGCTTTGGTAAGTGCATCTGCAATTTGCTCACCAGAAGGAATATATTTCACTTTGAGTGATCCAGCATTTATCTTGTCTCTCACAAAGTGTTGGTCTATCTCAATGTGCTTAGTTCTTGCATGTTGAATGGGATTCGAAGCCAGAGCTATAGCACTTAGATTGTCAACCCATATTATGGGAACTCTTGTAGCCATTATCTTCAATTCTTTCATTAAAGATTCAATCCAAGTAATCTCTGCAGTATTGCTTGCCAAGCTCCTGTACTCTGCTTCTGTGCTCGACCTTGAGACAGAGCTTTGCTTCTTTGAACTCCAAGAAATCAGGTTTTCTCCCAAAAAGACACAAGACCCAGACATGGATCTTCTATCATCCAAATCTCCTGCCCAATCTGAATCTGAAAAGCCAGAGAGATTCAAGGTAGTGGTTTTGCTAATGAACAAACCATGATTTTTGCTCCCAGCTAAGTATCTCAAGATTCTTTTAACTGATTTCCAATGTGTGTCTAGAGGATTAGCCATAAATTGACTAACTTTGTTGACACTAAAAGAAATTTCAGGCCTAGTAATAGTTAGGTACTGCAAACCACCCACAATGCTTCTATAGAAAGTGGGATCAATACCTGTTGAGGTCCCATCAAACTTTGACAAATGAACATATGTGATCATTGGTGTAGGACACTCCTTTGCATTCTCCATTTTAGCCTTTCTCAAAAAATCCATAATGTACTGACCTTGGTGCAGATGCATCCCTTCTAAATTTCTGGTGACCTCTATTCCAAGAAAATGGTGAATGCTTCCAAGATCTTTGAGGGAGAAGACTGTACTCAGCTGAGACACCAAAAGACTAATCTACTTAGGATCACTTCCTGTTAATAAGATGTCATCAACATAAACTAAGAGAAAAATTTGATGATTTCCTTGATCTCTGAAGAATAAGGAGGTGTCTGCTCTTGAATTCTTAAAACCAAGCTTTGTTAAGACAGTTTTAAATTTTTCAAACCATGCCCTGGATGCCTGTTTCAGACCATAAATAGCCTTGTTCAATTTACAAACAAGAGATGTTGATTTCTCCTGAAACCCCAATGGTTGTTTCATGTAGATGTCTTCTTGGAGATCACCATGCAAGAAGGCTTTGTTTATATCAATGTGTCTTATGTTCCAACCATGAAGAACTGCCACAGTTAACATTAACCTTATGGTTGTTGGTTTTACAACTGGACTGAAGGTTTCACAAAAATCCAAACCAGCTGCTTGAGAAAAACCTTGAGCAGCAAGTCTTGCTTTATGTTTTACAACTGCACCATCTGTTCCCTTCTTTAGTTTAAATTTACTTCCTACAAAATTTTTGCCAGGTGGTAAGGGAACTAAGGTCCAAGTTTGGTTCTTGACCAAGGCATCATATTCTTCTTGCATGGCATTCCTCCATTGATCAATTTTCAAAGCTTCCTCAACAGTTCTTGGTTCATCTCTTCTTTCATCAACAAGAAAAATCCTTTTGGGTTTTAGGTTGCCTGTTTTTGACCTTGTAACCATTGGATGTCTGTTTTGAACCTGACTTGTTTGATCATGTTGATAGCTTGTCTCATCAATAGGAAGGTTCACTGCCAAAGGTATAGTGGAGTAAGAGTCACTGCTTGAAGCACTTTGAGGTGTGTGGTGATGTTGTTGACTGTAAGGTGTCATGGTGCTAGAGTTAGGTGAGACTCTTGTACTGAGATCATGATCTTTGTTGGCTTCATTAGATTTGTCACTCCTTCTGACTTCATGATGCTCAAATATGGGACCTTGAGTAAAAACTGGTGAATATATCTTCTGAGAATGTTCCTTGTTGAGTTGAGTTTGAAAAGGAAGGATTTGTTCATCAAATATGACATTTCTAGTCACTATCACTTTCTTTGATGGAAAAAGAACCTTGTACCCTTTATAGTTGGAGCTGTAACCAATGAAAACACCTTGAACTGATCTGAACTCTAATTTGTGTTTGTTCAAAGGCCTCACATGAGGATAACATCTGCATCCAAAGACTTTCAAGCTGCTGTAGTCTGCCTTCTTCTTATACAGCTTCTCAAAAGGAGTTTTAAAGTCAATAACTTTGCTGCTCAGTCTATTTATGATATGGAAAGCAGTAGAAAAGGCATCATCCCAGTAGGACAGTGGCAGATTTGACTGAGCTAAGAGAGAAAGGCCCATTTCAACTATATTTCTGTGTTTCCTCTCAGCCACTCCATTTTGTTGTGGAGTGTAAGGACAGGAGATCCTGTGATGAATTCCTTGCTCTTGCAAATGACTCTGCAAACTTTTGTACTCAGTACCACCATCTGTTTGAAGAGCTTTGATTTTGAAATTCAACTGATTTTCAGCTGCAGCCTTAAAATGCATTAAAGCTTCCTTTACCTGAGTTTTATCCTTTAGAAAATAAATCCATGTGTACCTGCTGAAATGGTCCACAAAACTAACATAATAGATAAAACCATTTGTGGATTTTATAGGAGCAGGACCCCACAAATCACTATACACCAATTCAAAAGGATGAGAAGCAACAAACATAGAATCTGAAAAAGGCAGTTTGTGACTCTTTGCCATAATGCAAGAAGGACAAATAAAGGTGTTTTCATCTCTCTTATAAGAGATATTACAGTCATCCAAGGTCTTGAAAATAACATCTTTCCCAGCATGGCCTAGCCTATTATGCCAGAGGCTAGAACTCAAATTTTTATTGAAAGCATTAAGATTAACATGATAGGTTTCTTCTCTTGGCTGCACTGAAGTCACTGCATTGCTCTTGCAGAGTTGTAAGTTGAACCGGTACAGTCCATCCTCAAGGATTCCTCTGAGGAGTGTTGTCCTAGTAGCTTTATCCTTAACAAGACAAAAAGTGGGATGAAATTCAAAGAAGACTGCATTGTCAGATGCAAACTCAGACACACTAAGGAGATTTCTAGTTATAGTGGGTACATGCAAAAGATTTTTTAGGAGAAAAGCTTTAGAATCATAAGTTGACTTCAAGGTAGCATTACCAATGTGAGTGATGGGAACAACAGCTCCATTTCCCATTTGAAGTCTACTGTTACCAACATAATCAGATGCCATGTTCAAGTTGTTAAAATCATTGGTAACATGAGCTGTAGCTCCTGAATCTGGAAACCAACTGGCTTCTGAGCTATTGTCTGAGTTTGTTGCATAAGAGGATCCATACTGAGGGCCCATTTGAGCAAGGTTGATAGCAGGATTCCTAGAATGACCTTGTTGCCCAAAAGCAGTGTTGCTTTGAGTCATGTTTTGATTCCTATGCCAGCACCTATCTGCAGTATGCCCAGGAATTTGACATATTTGGCATATAGGCTTGGAGTTGTTGTACCTGCCTCCCCTTCCTCTAGAGTATCTACCAAAGCGGCCACCTCTTGCATTTTGAAAACCTCTAAAGCCACCTCTAGTCCCTTGGAAGATGTTTTGAAAGTTGTTGTTGAAATTTCTATTTTGATGGCTTTGGGTTGCTGAGTTGATGGATGTTTGTTATCCCTCTGAGTTGAGGGTTGTTCCAGTAGCATTGTTAGATTCCATCCTAGCTTCATAGCTCAAGAGTAGGGCTTGTAACTCAGCCAATGTGCAAGGTTCAACCCTTGAGGTTACACTCACAACAACAGCATCATATTCACTTGGTAAACCACTTAGGACATGGAGGATTTGGTCTTTTTCTGAAATATTATGACCAGCAGAGGCTAAAACATCACAATAGCTCTTCATCTTGCTAAGATACTCCTTCATGGCTATACCAGTCTTTTTCAGAGATTGCAATAAAATCTTGTACTGCATTATCTTAGCTTGTGATTGTGTTGCAAAGTTGTTTTCAAGAGCTAACCGAATTTCTTTTGCAGATTCTAAACCAACAGTCAAGATAAGGATGTTTTCACTGAGAGAAGACAGAATCCAAGAAGCAAGAATCTGGTCTTGCCTTTGCCAAGTTGAAAAATCAGAATTTACCTCAATGTTGCCTTCTTGGATTGAGACAAATTTTTCTGGAGCCCGTCCATTTCTGTCAATAAATGATTCCAAGCCATAGCCCTTGATAGTAGTGAGAGCTTGTTGTTTCCAAATAAGATAATTTGATTCATCTAGTTTCACAGAGATAGGTTGGCTCACAGGATAAACTATTTGAGGTTGAGTTTTGACATTGGGGTTTGGATCAGGCCCTGTGTTGGTAGAGCTCTCTTCTGCCATGGCTGAAGCTAAACAGAGGAAAAGAACAAGAAGAAAAGGAAGGGGAAGATATCAGAGTCAGGTGGATACCTGCTCTGATACCATGATAGAAAAGCTAAATAAAACATCAAAGAAGGAAGCAGCAGCAGATTCAAGAAGCATCGACATAATGAATGATATTGCTAAGAAAAACATTACAGATCTGAAGTTTTTCATGTACATAGTAATGGCTGCGGCTTAGCTTACAAGAAAAGAAAAGCAATGCAATATATATGCTCCCTCTAGGGTAACATAAAGCAAAGAAACATTAAAAGCATAATTCTATCTTTCTACTTTGGCTTGGATGATGACAAGTGGCATTATTTTTCACTCTTGGATCATGTGGAAAAGGATGATACAAAAGCTGCATGTCTTTGTCTTCTTTCTTCATTAAGCTATGCATGCACTCCACATGATTTGCCACGTGTGCATGGCTGAGTTGACCAGCATGGCTGTGTTGACTAGCTTTAACAAACAGCGGGTTCAATGATGGAGACTCGCCGGTGGATGATGGTGACGTGCCACTGGAATCACAAGCAGCGAACAGGGACGGGACATCGACGGCTACGTTCGGAACACGATGGGACACAACGGAAACGTTCGGCACTCCAACGGGACTCGACGGGACCCGACGGCTAAGAACGGACGTTGACGGAGGAGAGCTCGCCGGTGGAGCAGGGTGGCCGGAGTTACGCGCGTTGGGAAGGAGCTGCTCACGGTGATGACGATGACAGAGGCTTGATAGCAGCGATGATGATGATGTTGGCCTGATGATGTCTATATATTTCTGTAGCTCTATATATACAGCATTAGGCTCATGGAAGAGTAGAACACAATCCCACATCCTTGGGAATCACGCCGCCCCCTCTCTCTCTCTCTTCCAAGGAGTTCTTCTATTTCTTGTGTTCCACTGATACAAGATCTAGAAAGCTGTTTGAGAATACAGTAGAAGATCTTAAGGTATATAGAGATTCCAATCATACATCCAAACCAGAGACCAAAACCAGCAAGTGACCATACCACGACGACCAGGACGACGAGACGAAGAGATCGCCATCGAGATCGCCGCCGAACTCCGCCGCACGCGCCGTCACGCGCCACCGGGAGGTTCCAGCAGCTGAAGCTCAATCGCGCGCGTGTGAGCGCGTGAGACCTCCGATTTATGATCGGTCAACGCCGTTAACTTCGTCGTGACGTCACCTTTCTGGATTGGTCAAGTTCGTTCGATTCCGAGGAGATTTGATTTGCGGTCAACTGTTCGGGCCAGCCAGATCTACATAAATTTTAAGCAGTAAGTTTTCTTCATCAAACCTTTAGATCCGCTGCACATAGGTTTATGTTGAATGTTTGTCCGTGATTTGTGCATATCGAGATCCTCATGGGTTCCAATAGGGTGATCAGTCCTGCCCGAGCTCAAGCGTTCATCTTCTTGCAAGGAACCCAGTTCAGCTTGGCCTATACTCATGAGTAGCAACAATTAAATCTGTACCTAACAACACACAAGACCTCAATAGGTCGTTCGGTGTATTGCCAGCGTACTTTGACTACCTCACCAACATGGTGTACACGTGATGCCAAGTTTCAGTCTCGTGCCCAAGTCATACTGGTAACTTGCTCACGATTTTATCACGGGTCGAGTGTCTCCATCAGAGACTATGACATGGTATACAGCACACCCAAGATGCTCATACCCACATGATATTGACTCCATGAGTCGAACGCAGCCCTTGTGTACAAACATAAGGATTGACCAATAGCAATACGACATTCCCAAATTGCCTACTCGAGAAACTCTCAAATAAAACATAGGGATTCATTGACTACACTCCTCAATCTGAAACCATCGGTTAAGGATTTACACACATTTAGTAGGGCTTGGAGCTCTCGGTTCAGGGTTCGGACGAAAGGGGTTCAAAAAGGATGACCAAGTATTTCAGCATGAAACGGTTTCAACAGTTTAGGAAAAACATCGGTGGTTGGCCGTACACACTGGCCTGGGAAGTTCGTGCGTACGGTGATGGTGGCTGCAGTTCGCATGTGAGTCGACGGTCGGCCGCGCGCAAGCCTCCCGTCTCTCAGGACGGTCGTGCGTGCTCGGCCACCACTTCGCGTGGCTACACCCAGCCAGAGCCAACATTCGGTACAAGGTTTCACAAGAAGGTTACACCAAAAGAAATGGTTTTACAAATTAACGAGAATTTTTTGGTCCAATATATATTTCATTCGTTTCACAATTTCAAAGGTTTCAAAAGTCTCAAATATCGCAACGGCATGTTTGAGTTCCAAGTCCACTTCCTTCTCTAATCAAAACAAAACTATATCCATTAAACAACCTACGATATGGGGTCGGGAAAAACTCCCCAAAAGAAATGAGGATCAGTTCCACAGCCAGGAACAATCCCAATCCCAGCGGTCACTATCGAATAATGAACGCTTAGCTCATTCCACTCTTCCGACTAACAGTGTCGGCCGTCACGTCAACTCTCGATTCAAGCAGCAAACCGTGTCGGCAGTCTTAAATGAGCTTCTAAAGATACAATGAAGGAACATCAAAAGTGAAGGTGGTTCTGCACTCCACGATGTGTTTGTTCGGGACTTGACTATCCTCCTTAAAAGATTTATGCATAACCTTTTAAGGTGGAAAGAAACACTCTTTGCGTCAAGTCACTCCATTTCCTTATCGAACCAATTGGTGTTGGATTCGGCTCTTGCACGTTTATCTCGACGAAAAACACATTCTTCATAAGCGAAAAAGAGATAAGCAGAACAAAAGGTGCTTGAAACATTGCTCACGCAGCCAGACTAAAGTAGGGGAGATTAAGCGAAATCCTCAAAATACGAAAATTGGATATAAAAGAAGCTTCAAGCACAATTAAAAATTGTTTTCCATACAAAAAGGAATAAGCAAACGCTTGCAAAGGGCTGCAAGAAGACAAAATTTCAAAGATGAACCAAGACTGCCTTGCATCCACTAGTCCACGATTCACTGCCTCCGTTAACGGTTCAAGATGTTCCCGGATATCCACGATGAATTCAAGAAAAACAACCAATGCATAGAGCGAGTATACGAATCAATATATACCCGACCAACGGATTTTCGAATCCTACCAATGAAAAGAATGAACGAATTTAAACGGGGAAGGATTCAACCATTATACTGAAATTCTCAACCCGTACTTATAAAGAATGAACTTAACTCGATGCCACTAGAGTTCAAGAATGTTTAAAAGCATGAGGATAAATTCCTAAGCCCCGATTTCACTTCAATAATCAATATTCATTCAAACAAGGCACAATAGTCTCAAAATCATTCAGGTACTCATACCCGAGCTGGCGTGGCACAACGAGAGCGAGTGGTCATAACTTTAGGTCAAAGCACATAATCTCATAATTCACATTAACTAGTCTACAGAAACGCAGTCTGGCTCTGATACCAAACTGTAACACCCCACTTTTAATAGACGAAATTCAGAATAAATTTTTCAAAATTTATTTCATTACTAATTGAGGCGTTACTCATTTTCAAAAGCGATTTCCAATAATCAAGATTAATCGCGATTCTCAATCATCAATCATCATTTCAACAATCATAAATACTCAAAAGGAAATAAGGAGAATCTCCTTAACAATAATTCAAATCTCAATAATCCATTATCCATTATTCCAAAACACAATAATATCATAAGACAATTCAATAGACGGAAGCAACATTCAATTATAGACCACCACAATACTAACCTGCATCAATGAAGAGCAGGTGGGGATGAGCACAAGAGGAACAGTAGTGCTCATCACTATGCAGTAAACATTATTTACAATAATGAAACAGTAATCAATAATCAAAAGGTATGGTCTCAGCATGAACATAAATCAATTAACATGTCACATCTCCAATCACAAACACCAATTTCATTTCTCATGTGTACACACTTATCATTAGCTACTGCTGGTCTGTTCGAGGGCACGCCATGTGACTTAGCTCTTCAACCAGACAATAGGAGTACATGTCGAAAGCACGCCATGTGACTTAGTTTGACACGCATATCGAAGGTACGCTATGTGACTTAGTCTGATATGGCCCACTTGGGACTTAGGGAGACTGCCACACAAGGGCACCGTATTACATCGACATGGATAACCGTACCGACGGCCGTAACAGCTCACATCGATAGGCTACATGGTTCACATGCATACATTGATCATACCACAAGAACATAAATAACATTTACGACATAGCATTTTAAATAAAACCCACCTGGATTCCGGATTGATAACAGCAAAAATATAAGAGACGTAGGTTGAGGCTTGACTCCTCAAACACCTACAATAGTCAAGATTCTAAGATAAATACCTATCTTAACCTTAGAGGAAATTCACAAGTCATACTTGGTCGAACTTGATTCAACCAAGTCGTTTGTGAAGTCCTGTGGATGTTGGAACTCTATGACTTAGACTCGGACAACCAAACACGGAGGTTCATGCAAATTATCACATAAAATATAGTTCAAACAAGTCACGACCTCAACAAGAAATTCGGTTTAAAAGATTTTTACACAAGAACCTCATTTTTGAAAAATAAAAGAAGATATATCATATAATTAGGTTGATCAAGTTTCTGAATGAGTTAGGTTCTGAAACTTTAACATAAAATCCTTCTCATTGAACTTAGTAAAACCACCAAGTTTCAGCCCCAAATTCAATATACATAAATTTATAAAATTCCTACAATTAACAACAAAAACAAACATACATTCCACAACTAGACCTAATGAAGGGATTCATAGTTGCAAGTTTTACTGGAGAAACTACAGCAGGTAAGGACCAACATATAAAAATTTCAGCAATTGACATTAAATACACAAATTTCCAAAAATTCATACAAGTTTCAGCAGTTTTCAAATTTTTAATTAAAATCTAAACAATTGGAACTTCGAAAATTGTAATCTTGTTACATCATGAAACTCCACATAAAACAAGCACTTCAGCCAAATTTCAGAATTTTCCAGGCACTGACCAATTTATCATAATTAAAACACATTTCAGCAGAAAACGTAAATAAATTATTTACCCTATCAATTTTAGTCCAAAATTTCTAAAAATTTTACACAACATATACACATGTCAGATGCATAACATACTCAAATTGTAGTACATGTGAATCACAGACCGATTTATTATGAATTTAACATGTTTCTGCCCAGTCCAAATG